>JANTPZ010130850.1:0-15375 GCA_025593235.1 Vachellia pachyceras
CCAAAAGATAGAGTAGAACTCACTGATTACCAGAGATTCAACCGATTGTTGAAATTCGGTCTGGATGATGAATTATGGAATTTTAAAGATTTGATGATTGAAAATATTTATTTAAGGTATCAGGAGTTCTCTAAGACCAGAAACCAGAGTCTAGAAAGATTCAGTGAATTCTATAGTATTTTACAAAATTATTGCCCAAAGTACTATTAAGGCGATTTCCCCGAAAATGAGGAAAAAGGCCCGAAAATCCCAACTTCCTCTACCTTTCTATACATCAATCTCTTCCTCTCAACTTCCTCTACCTTTCTATCGGTTTAGATTTTTGATTTTGGCTCTCTTTTGGTGGCTGGAAAGTTAGGGTTCATGAGAGGAAAAATGAGAAAGAGAGGAATTTAGATGAAATAAGTGGTTGCAAAACACTCCTTGCTTGATAAGAAGATTGATGTATATATTGCTTGGGTTTGATGTTTGTATGAATTTTTGGAATCTCAAACCCTAAGGGGAGATGCTGCCCAATTTTCCATTTGATATAGGAGAGCTAAAAACAAGTTATACCATGCTTGAATATGATTTTGGAAACAAGAATAAAGTGTTATTGGTGATGAAAGTTGAAAAGTTCATGTTAAGGATTTTGGGGAAACCTCTCGGCCATGACTAGTTCAGGGGGAAGGAATAATGTTTTGATGATTTTGATGCTTCCAATGGGTTTAATATGAGTTTTTGTGTAGGGTAAAGGTAACCCCAAGTTTATGGAAGCATTAGAAAATCATAAAGACAAGTTTGATGTCTTAAGGCCTATGCAATTCAAGAGATAGTTTAAGAGAGGTTTACAATGATTTTTGTCTTGGTAATGGCATATTTTTAATGGCCATTATATTGATAATTGTGTAGGCTAAAGTTTGGTGCAAGGGAGTGATTTTCAAAGTGAACAAGAGAGCATTCAAGATAAAGGGAAATTAAAGACACAAGGTAGCAAGACCTTCTAACCCTAAGCTTAATTGTTTTGAAAATGTGTATGAATTATGCATGACTTGTATTGAAAATTTGTGATGATTGAAAGTGTGAATATGTGCTTTTGTATGCTATGGCCATATGCATTTCATTGTTACATGTTGCACTTTTATGAATTCACACTTATATTGAAAGTTGTCATGCAATTTTATAATGTGTGTTAGAAAGTTTTGCTACTGGGATTTCCAAAAATCTCACCCTCCCCCACTAACCATTTTTAGGTGGAAGCACACTCAAGGGTAAGAAGAAAATGGTTGATTCATGAAGCAAAGTTCAATGTGCATGTTGTGGATTTTATTATGAAATTATGTTATTATGTTTGAGGTTTGTAATGTAATGAAATTTGTTGATGTATCCTGGACTTATGATAATTAGTGAATGCTTTAATAGTACCTAATTACATAGGTTATTATGATTAACAAAAGTTTAGGAATCATTAAGTTGAAGTGTTAAGTGAGAAGTTGACTAAGCCTTCAACTTTGGCGTAACGTGAAAAAGAGTAAATAAACTCCAAATGAGCTGAAATTTTGTGGAAAAATAGTTCACATTACAATCTTTAAAGCAAACTAAAGATCACTGGAGTTTGAGTTATGTACAGAAAGTTGTGACTGTCCAAAGTTGACGAAAAATCACAAAAAATCCTGCGAAAATGAAAAATTACCATATGAACAGTACATTTTCACGAAAGAATATGTTCCAGTTGGACCAGTTACTGTTCAAATTAGTATTTTTTCCTCATAAAGTAATTTGCAAGCTTCAAATAGAAGTTGGAACCACTCAGTTTTGACTTTTCTAGAATTAGTTATGAATTTTCAAATTTGGCCCGAAAAACTGTGAATAGTAACTTTCTTAAAAATGAAAGTTTTCAATTTAGTTTCTTTTGACAATTTGAGTTACTTCAAGCCATTAACTGGTTCCAAATCATTATAATGGAAGCTAAGAGGGATAGATAAGAGGTGTTACATTTTACCTCCCCGAAAAATGGTCCCTTACACTATGGTGAAGTTGAGTTTCACTACTTAGTCTGAGATAAATAAAGGTATGTAAAGAGTGCCAAAGTTAAGGAGTATGATTTTCGACCCAAGCTAATTTTAAGGAGTCTTTTGAGAATAATCGATATTAAAAGAGTATTTGAAAGTATTTTTACATTTTTGGTGTTGGGAATATGAAATGGATAATTTAGGTGATGATTTGTTGAGTTTGAAAAGTTAATTTTACATTTCATAGATTGTTTGGAGTTTTTTTGTTTGTTACACTGCATTGTGATTATGTTTTCTTCTTTTTTCATAGGCATTAAAAGTAACTATTGTAATAGGGATCATCGAAATAATTGGTTGAATATGTTATATTGAATATATTTGTGATTGATTCATATTTTGGCATTGTTATTTTGATTCTTGTGCTGTTTTTTGTATGGGTAATGTAAAAGTTATTTAGACCAAAAACTTAATTCATGTAGGAATTTTGGGTAGTTGGAAAGTTTCCTAAAAATTTTAATGGTAAATTAGCTTTATTTGAGTTGTAATTTTCAATTTGAAAGTGTTACTCTAGAAAGCCTTTACTGTTGAATTATTGATTAATTGTAGCGGTTTACGTAACGGTATTTGTAGTAGTTTTGTTGAATTTATAGCGGTTATAGAACCGCTAATGATTTTAAATCAATTTTTTAAAAAAATCATTTTCACTTTTTTAATTTGCAACGATTTGGTTATATAAAATAGCTGCAAATTAACACTACCATTTTGACGCCCACTTCCCACCAACTAGCGCCAATGTGGTTCCAAATTAGTAGTGGTTTTGTTACAATAAAACCACGACTAAGGTTTTTCTAGAATTATTTGGTTGAAAGGGCTGAAAAAATGTAGTTGTTTGACTTAAAACAACTACTAAGACAATACATTATAGCATTTTCTAAAACATTAAAAAAGATCTACTGCAAATTGGCCTTTTTTTTTTATAGTGATTATATCTAGTAAGATTATATATATGCTTGGAAAAAACTAATATGCATCTCAATCCTTAATTTAAATAAAAAAGATACTTCAGTACATAAACACACGACTCTGTTTTAGCACTACCAGTATTAGCATGTCTGTGTTGTCAATCAAAATTGCCATTGTTAGTTCTTACCAATGTACAGGAACTCAAATCAGTGATTGAACCAATCGAGGCAATGTGATTGAGCTTTAATTATCTACAAGTTTTAAAGATATTTTCAAGGATTTCATCATACTTTTTAGCTTATTATGATCATAATTGTGCTTAATTGAAAGTCAGAGTCATGTTTTTAATTAGCGTAGTGTAAGGTAAAATTGTCATAATTAGTTATTAATTGCATTCAAATCAATTCTAGGGCAATCGATACTTTAAATTTTTGCTATTTATTTCAGGGCACTCTAGCTTAGAGCCGGAAGTAAGGAACAACATACACAAATTTGGAATTGGAAAAGTTCACCACGACGTGGTGAAAACACTTATACATGGTGAAACTTAAGGAAGGCAACCTAAAGCCCTTGGCCATGCTTTGTCACGACCAACTATTGGTTTTACCACAGTGAAGTAAGAAGAATTAAATATTGAAGCTCTCGGGAGCATTTCGCCAAGGTAAAATGTATACTTAGCTGCAACAAACTCTCATATCAGTAACCTAGATCTGAACCCCAAATTGGAAAAAATACCTTTCCACTCATGCAAACCAACCCAGAACCACACAATACCGAAAGAAAACCCTATTAAGGGTAAGTTTCATCCATTCACTAAAAAAACCCCATACCTAGCCTCCATATTCACTCTCATCAAACCCTAATCCTCTCCATTGTGCTATCACAATACACACCATTCCAATGGGGAGTGTAGATTTACCACCAGCTGATGAGCTTCACACTACCATGAGTGGTTAGGTTTTTCCTCTTCCTCTTGAGATGGGCAATGCCTTGAGTTTATGGAGCATCAAAGGGAAGTAGTAGTTTTAATCCACATTTTCATTACAAATTAATTAGTTTCTGTGTTAGAGATTATGATTTGTAATTTGGATGTTTGGTTATGGTTGTAATCATTTTGGGTTCTCTTTATGTGTAGTTGAATTGGTTCTTAGAATGCACTTTGATATATGAAGTTTCATAAATTTATTTATTGCAATGATTATTCTTCTCTCTTATTCAACCAAGTTATGTTTGAGTCTGAATTGATGGTGCTTGTATTGGAACTTTTGCGTTGATCATTCCCACTACACACTAAGTGTTTTCAATAGGATTTCATGAAATAAGTTCATTGCATGAAATCATAGACTCAATGAGTTATTAAGGCTTTTCATTAAGAAACTTAGTGAATTTCTACTCTATGTAATCATTTTGAACTATGATAGTCTAAGCCCATTTTCAAGAGGAATTTTCATATCATTTGAATACTTGTCTACCTTACGTTCATTTTCAAACCCCAAAATTAAAAAAAAAGTACATTTGTACATTTCTCTTTTAGTCATTACCATGATTGAAAACCAAAATCCATCTTTTAAATTCAATTTTGATTTTATAACATATATGTTGATGCCTTATTTTGATGATAACAAAATGATTTCAGGGATTATAAAGCTTAAATTGTTGATGATAAAGTGTTCTTAGTGAAACACTCGAATTCTGTCAAGTTTGTACGAAAGTATTGAGGAATACTCGAGTTCTATGCTTTAATACTCGAGTATCAAGGTTTTACATGGGTTAAAAATTAACATTTTCACACAACACTTGAGTTTTTGTTGAAAGTGTTGATAATACTCGAGTTCTTGACTTCAGTACTCGAGTATTACAAGTTAAAAATGTTTCTGAAATCCAACACTCTAAGTGAAAACTCAAGTATTGAGATGAAGTGTTACAAACACTCGAGTGATGATTTTGAATACTCGAGTATTGGTGTTAAAATATGTTTTGACAGAATACTTTCATGTGAAACTCGAGTATTAGTGTTGAAGTATTGACAACACTCGAGTATTGATTTGCAATACTCGAGTATTGGGTTTTGTTTTCAAAAGAGTACTCAACACTTGAAGTAGAATACTCGAGTTACAAATGGAAGTATTGACAACACTCAAGTATTGAGTCAAAATACTTCCATCTAAATACTCGAGTATTGAGTCAAAATACTTCTATCTAAACACTCGGGTTTTGAATAATTGAGTATTGATTCAAAATACTTGAACTTGAAGCATACTACTCGTGTTATGGAGGAAGTGCTGACAACACTCGAGTGCTTGTTCTCAACACTTGAGTATCGGGCAAACGTTTTCAAATGAAAGACAACACTTTAAGCACAACACTCGAGTATTAGATGAAAGTGTTGGCAACACTCGAGTATTGACTTCTGAATACTCGAGTATCGAGATCAATTTTCTCAAAAACACAATACTTCCATCTAAACACTCGAGTAATGGCAGAAAAGTGATAACACTCGAGTTTTCTATTTTCAACACTCGAGTATTATGATATTTCAAATGATTTCACTTCAAGTTTTCTTCTGAACACTCGAGTATTAATTGAAAGTATCCTTAACACTCAAGTATAAGGATTTCAACACTCGAGTATTTACACTAAATTTCAAAATCTTCTGCAATACTCTCAGATAACACTCGAGCAACTTCAAAAGTGTTTGTGAAACTTGAGCATTGATAGAAAACACTCGAGTATCATTTCATAAAATTCAAAATGCCTAATTAACACTCGAGTACTTTGAATAAACACTCGAGTATTGTTTCTCAATGGCTATTTTCTCTCTCTGACAGCTTTTCACCTGCTCTGCATCTTTCCTTATTCGTGACTAACAACGTTTGAACTTCACGTTCCCTCATAAATGCAGAAGTCCAGGATCATAGAAAGAGAAAAACATTGTCCTCACAGACAGATTGCATAATTCAAGCCTTCATTGTCCACGCTACTCAGAAGCATTTATTACAGCATTAATGGGAAGACGAAGAGTTTGTTGATGAGAGTAACGAATATTAAACTCTATCTAATGGCAACTTCATTCTTCTCACCTATAAAAGCCTCAAACATTCATTACAGAGACAACGATCAATTTATGAGCATTAAAAGCTATCCATCAGTCTCTCTGTGATTTCTTTAATTCTTATTCTGAACTTCTTTGATTGCTATCTAGTCTTTGTGAGAGTTTCCTTGAGCAATACTTTCTATAAACATGTGATATATTTCAAGGTTGGGACCTTGAATTTGTTAGGTTAATATTTGGATAGAAGAATAAAGAGTGTAAGACTCTGTTTCATTGAGAATTGTAAGGGGGAGTGAGAATCTCCATTGTAAAGGCTGAAGAGCTTAATTTTGTTGGTGATTAGTGGATTATAAAGCTCAGAGGCACTCTGAGGACTGGACGTAGGTTAGAGGGACCGAACCAGGATAAATCTACGTGTTCATCCATCTTTTACTCCTTCAGTAACTTTACTCTTATTTTAATTTTAGTTTCGAAATTTTTTAATCTGACCAATTCACCCCCCTCTTGGTCAAATCCTATTCTAACAATATAGTTAACTTAGGACTATCAGTAAAGGACTCCAATTATGTGAACAACCTGGAGTTGTGCCCTATAGTGAAAACCTTGGAAAAATATTTTTGATTCGACCTCTAAGGTATACAACAAGGTCATAATCAAAATGCTGCCGTTGACAGGGAGTTAAGCAATTGGTTCTCTAGGTTATCATGTGTCATTTTCGTTTTTAATTGGGGTTGAGCACCTTTATTAGATCACATATTAGGTAGTTTAGTTTATACTTGTCTATAAATAATTTTTCATTTTTTCATAGCATCAAAATTTTGGAAATACAAACAGTTTGTTTCTGTGAACATATACAAAGTTTCTATCCACGCATTTGAGCTAGAATCCCTAAAATGAATAGCAATAATTCAAGGTATCATTTACCACTAAAATTGATTTGAATGCAAATAAGCTATCAATCAAGGCAATTGTACCCTAAAACATACTAATAAGAAGCATAAGCTCTTTCTTGTCAATTAAGCACAATTAAGATTTTAATAGGTTATAGTGCAATAAAAACCTTGAAAATTCCAGCAAAATTGCTAAATAATTATAGCCCAATCAAATTCCCCCACACTTAAACCATTGTACTCCTGGACAAAGCCTTTTAAGCAATTGCTCGATGATAAGTGCATTTAGAATTTTCAGCCATACTTGAGAATAAAAGAAATCAACAATTGTATCTTTTAAGGAGTCAACAAGGGTATAAGAAGAGACATTAGCATGATCATCACTGTGAGAATTTAATTCAAGAGATTGAATAAAAGAGACTTCTTCTCAAGGAAAAGTATCTATCCCTTAGCTCACTTATTTAGGATAATTTCACTCTTTGTCTATTTAATTCAATATTTACCATAAGCTTGTAATTACTCTACCTATCCACTATAAGATCCTTATTTTGCAAAATCAAGAGGACTTTAAGGTCTTAGTGGATGATGGAGGTTAAGATAAATGAAATGAAATAATAAAGAGGACCTTGAATACATAGCATTACAAATATCCATGTATGCAAATGTACTTTTTATAATGTCTAGGTTTAAGAGAGAAATATTCAAGTACATATATTGTCATTCTCTCTCTCCCCTATCTCTTTTCTTCTCTCTTATTTTCCTTTTTTATTTCATAATAATAAATATTTTTTTGAATGAATATGAAAACATAAATTTGTACATGTTTATATATATAAAGAATCCAATGCTGGTACTTAAGAAGGAAGGGCTTAAAGGGGTGGCAAGGGTCAAAATCATTTTTTGGGCTTGTGTTTAGATTAAAAGGGTTTTAAAATGAAGGCCTCTATCATATCCACAAAATAGTAGATTATAGAGTTTTGATTAAGAATTAAGATAAGTTCTAGAGAGATAAGAATCAAAGTACACTCACAATTAAATGGATTTAGACTAAAGTATCCTCACGACAGGGTTAATATCTTGATTATACAATCTCAAGGATTAAAAATGCGAAGAGTCACCTCAAAAATGTACTGTCATTTACCCTTTTGATAACAACTTGAAAATGCAATTAATTGAAAAGCTCCTATTCCCTAAAGACATGGATGGTTTTCCAAAAGCAAAAGTTGTAAAAACCAATTTATGCTGCCTGCTTAGGAGTGCTAAAGATATTCAGCTTGATAAGACTCTATTTTTTAAAAGAGCCTTATTAGCGGTGAAGTACACCCGAGAGGGTGTTTCTATGTTTTCAGCTACTTTCACTGCAGCGAAACTATAAGTTGGTCACAATGAAAGTGGTCGAAAAGTAAAATTACAGTTCAAAAAGCCTCCTGGGAATTGATTTTCATGACACATTTTCAATGTTTAAACAATATTACCCATCAATTATCCATCCATAAATTCCAAATGAGTTTTAACATTCCAGTGTAAAGCTTGAAAAACTCTATAGTGCCCAACATGAATCCTCCACACACTTAAATCAAGCATTGTTTACAATGTGGTAAACAAAGAAAGACTAGAAGGCAACATGATCAGAATTCAACAAGTAATATAAGAAATTATCACATGTACACAATGGGAAAATGGTTAAAAGCAAGGAATAGTACAAAAGTACCTAGTAAACTATAAACATCTGTAAAAGAAACAAAAGAAAAGCACAAGAAACAAAAAATAGAAAAGCTAAGTCCTAAGTCTCCATCAGAATCCATGACCTCAGTAGCGTCACCCGCATCCACATCCTCACCACCATCAGCTCCCACTTGTCCCACTATGGATGGGCCTACCTTAGGTATTCCTACACCGCTCACTAAATCTTAGTACTCAGGTGGAAGCTCAAAATGCAAATGTTGGGCAATCAACACGTCCATCCGACAGCAATACCTCCCATCTTGCTAGAACTACTGAAGCATAAAGAGGCAAAAACTGCTGAAACTCAGTAGCTAGGGCCTCTATAGTGACTGGAGCTGGAGGTGCCTGAAGCTCCTGAACGGTTGGTGCTGTCTTGCTGATGTCTTTGATATATTAGGGAGGGGAGGGGCGATGGCTCGCCTAATCCACTCATAATTCAATGCCGGCTGGCCTCAAAATAGCTGTCAACCACATCTACAGGGACCTCAACCTCCAAAAATATATCAGAAATAAGGTGTGGAAAATTATAGCTTTGGGGATCTAGTGGAGAACACGACATCCCATTATACACACTCCTTCCCCATGATATAGGTCTGATTGAAACATAACACAAAAGAGAAAATGTTATTTTCCTACTTCAACCACTTGCATGAACATATTCATAATCCATTTATGTATTATTTAACTCAAAAACACATCTTCTTCATCAAATAAAAATTGGACAGCACCTTCCCTAGGGTTTCATGATTCCAAAATTTCATACAACCAACAAACCAACACAATATATACATTAATCAATTCCTTATGATGTAACGAGTGATTTGCAACCAATCTTTTTCTCTAAATCCCACTCTACTCTTTCTCATTTTCCCTCTCATGAACCCTACATTCCAACACCAAAAAGAGAGCCTAATTAAAAAATCTAAACTATGTATAGGATTGCATAAGAGAACCATTTACATTGGAGTTTTCTTGTGAAATTTCCTCTCTTCTTCTTCCTTCTTGCTTTCACGTTTTTTGCTCTCAATTTTCTGGTTATGGCTAACTCATATGGGTTGTAATGGAGGTGATAAAATTGATTATATGAAGAGATAAGATTAATCCAAGGGCTAGAAATCAATCTTGCAAATTTATGTGATCTAAGGGCTAGTGTTTCTCCAACACACTTGCCACTTGTCTTGCTCATATTAACCACATTTATGGCTGACTTAAAGGATAAGGAAAGTGAAGAAAATCTGATTCAATGTGCTACAATTGTTTTGGTGACAAGTGTCCAAGATCCATACAACTTACACTGATAAAGTAACTTTATTCTGATAAATCCTACCGCTTTTTTGGGGCATTTATTCCCCGTTTTGACCTTCAAATATAACCTTCACAAGTGTCCCAAACTCATTTATGACACTCTTGCTTTTGAGGAATGTATGCTCCCATAAAGTAATTTTACGCTATCGCAACACTGATAAAACGACTTACCAGTAAGTAACTAAATCTAAGAATACCAGAAATTCCTAAAATTAATACTGATATCCTCACACTTTTTTTCTTTTCTCAAATCTCTTCCCAGAATGTATTTAATTAATTTTTAAAGAAAACCCTAATTCTAAGGCTTCTCTGGTCCTTTTCCTTTCGATTTGAGAAATCAATTTTCTCGTATTCTGGGCAACAATTTTATAAAATATGAGAAATTTCATGCTATTTTTCCTTGCTTTGAGATGAGATGTTTGAGGCCTCCTGATACTCCAAATAATTATTTTTGACTAATTATTTAATAAAAATGCCAAAAATTAATTGACCTTTAAAATTCTCTTAACAGTAATCTAGGTCGATTTAACTGAAATTGGGCCTCACATGTTGATCAGTGACTTTTCCTTTACATTTTGGGTCTATATGAATTTTTCTGATATCTTTGGTCAAACTTTGACCTAGTTGACTTTTTGACTTTTGACTTTGGACAAAGGACTAAATTTCCCTTATACTTTCCTTTATTTACCATAATGCCCTTACCTTTTTCAAATTTAATTCTGGCCCTTATTCTTTATGTCTAATGATATTTAGGTCTTTCCCAGGAAGATCACTCATCCTTCCATTTCTCTAGGCAAGCACGCTTAACTATTACGATATAATGGAATTCTGTATATTAGGGCTAGGTTGATCGTGATCTTTCCAGTACATTACCTTCCTCTCTTTCTGTACTACATACCTCTGATCCTAACTCAACCCATAACTATCGATTTGGCCTTTATTTCAAATTATAGTAAAATACAGATATTACAATTAGCACTTCCCTTTACCTTAGAAGGTATAATAAATTTATGTAACCTTTACCATCACTTCCATATAACTTCCCAGTAGGTCACCTATCCTAGTACTACTCTCACCCAAGCACACTTAACTGTGGAGTTCTGATAGGATCTGGTGCATTAATGTTGGTATGATCACACCCAGGTGGATCATAACCTTATTCTTCATTCTATCATTACTATATGAGCCTTTTACATCGGCCTCATAAAGGGTGTTGCTGTCTTTATGGTCACCTTAACCCAACCATAATAATTCAAATTATGATGCACTCTTTCCTTCACCGATTGAAAGCTTTAATATACACGATGCAATCTTCTTTAGGGTCAAACCTTACCCGCGAATCATTTCCTCTATAGCTTTAATCATTATAATATCTCATTAATCTTGAAATATCTATATGAGATATATCTAGTAATCCTTTTATCATCTTCAAATTCTTTTCCTTATAAGCAATAATTATCGGTTAATTGAATATCAATTTTCTTGATACTCCTTTCTTCTACTTCTCTTATTCGGGATTATTGGTCTCTTTTCATTATTACTCAGTAGATGAGTAATCAATCATAGCTAATGGTAAATACTATATCATAAAAGCACCAGTATAACATGATATAGTATTGCATAACATCCTTTACAGGTGTTTACATACATCCTATATATAGGCAGAGGGTTTTCACATGTAACTTAACATTATGTATACACTTAAGCCATACTTTGCTTCATATCCGGTATCACTTCTAGCTCCTTTGGTGCTGAGGTAGAAGGCCCTTCCTGAATGAATACTGTTGTTCCCTTTGCCTTTATGGATAGTCTCTAGCAAAGTACTCAGCCATGCCACAAGCATAACAGACATCCTACCCTCTAGACATGTTGGAAATTGTGCCCTAGGGGCCAAACACTGTGTCTAGACATTATTTATTTTAATATATTTTCTCCATTTAATTATCATATCTTTTGCATGTTTATTATGATAATTGCATCCATGGGCAAAATTATAAATATTGTCCTAAATGCCCATGGTCGGTTATCTATGTAGGAGCAAAGATAAAGTAAGACCAATATGAATTTGATAAGGTATAGAGATATGAGTTAAAGTCATAAGACCTTGTAAGAATAGAAGGTGATGGACCGACCCGCCATGATAAAGCTGCATGGACTAACTCATTAGCTTATCTCATATTTAATCACATCACCACGCCTTTTACTTGAGATCATCATGGATTCCTATATGAGATCACTAAGTTTTGACTTAGTCAAAAGTCACCTTTGACCGGGTGATGATGAAGGCTATGATCGGGCTTAGGGATCTTTCATGCAGAGGAATGTAAATGATCAAGATGGGATTTCTCCCTTGCATTAGATGAGAGATATGACTGGGCCGCTCGATGAGTCAATTTGAGAAATGTACGGTCATACTAGAATGAAAAGGAGTTTTTGTTTATGAGATCAGACTACTTAGGGATTGAGAAAGTAATAGTTAGGAATAGGAGGATGACGTCATCCATGTCTCATCCTTGATCGAGATATCGTGTGACAAAAGGGACGTGATGTGGTTGCATGAAAGGTTGTGTCGTGTTAACGATCTCCATATGATTTAGGTAGTCACAATGTCTTGCTAGAGGCCGCTTGCGATTTGTGGGCTAATACTCAGTTTAGCCCACTGCCAACTTCATGTGGGCATACCGGGTCGCGCGTGCTTTAATTCTAGGTTTATTTGAATCATATATATTATATATTTAAATTTGAAATTACATTAATATTATATAGATTATATTAACATACGTTAGTTTTAATATTTAATTTATTTGATAAATTAATTAGCTAACATTTATATTTGGATTTAATTTATGAAAATAAATTAAATCGGTTGGATTATTATTTGGATTAATTTAATAGATATGATTTGTTCAAATCAGATTAATCCAAATTTGAATTTTATAATTTGAATTTCAGTGTTTGAATATCAAGATTAATAAAGATTAATCTTGAATATCCTTTGAAATTCAAATTTTAAGATTAATCTTGAATATCTTTTGGAATTCAAATTTCAAGATTAATAAAGATTATTCTTGAATATTTTTTGAGATTCAGATTTTCAAGATTAATAAAAGATTAATCTTGAATATCTTTATATCTTTATCAAATTTAGATTTTCAAGATTAATAAAATATTAATCTCAGATTATGATGCTCTCCATGAGTTCTATAAATATGAGGACTCATGAGCAAGAGGAAAAAAAGAAGCAATTCGAATTTGATTTGAAAACTTTTGAAATTTGTTTCTAACTGCAGAAATTAGGTATTGTTCTAACTATTGTCTAAACGCCATTGATAGATCCAAAAGAGGGATTAGAAAACTTTTAAAATTTGTTTCTTCCGCTACGTGTGTATGTTCTAATCCCAATAAGACATGGTTTCATTCCATGATTTTTACTGCACAGCTCACACTGATTTACCTTTTTGCTGGGTCTCCTCTCTCTTTTTTAGACCATGAGATGCCTTTTTCTTCCCAATTTTGGCAGAGCCTCCTTCAATTATAAAAGTCAACATGGCCTGAACATAGTGGCTTAAATTGGGTTTTGCAGCTCTATATCTGTTGGTAGGAATACCAAGTCCTATATTCCACTACTTCATGCCTCTTTTCTCCATTAATAGCCCTGTCTGGCAGATTGGTTGTGCAATCTAGGACTCTGGTTGTCTAAGGTTAGCAATCATTGATGCTATTACTGCTGTTATGGTTGTTGTCTTTTGCTCTAGTCAAGCTTGATTTACTCTATGTTCTTCAATCATTGCTTGGTGTTGGTCCAATCTATTTAGTATTATCTGAATGGGATCCATGAAACTCAAATTGTCTGCACTAGAAGATCCTTGATGTTACCTCTTAATGACCTTCTGTAACCTTGTATTAACAAAATTATCATGAACTTAGGCCATCTATATAATTCCTTTCTTTAACTATCAAATAGCAACTAACCCAGTCAGTGTTGCTTAACTAATTATACTTTATGTATAATCCATAATTTAATTTAACTTCTCTGTCTACTAATATCATTATTCCAAAGCAATAACCCCTTTCTTGGCATCAAAGCATCTTTCCAATCTTTTTCTATCATAATCACTCAACTATTTCCCTTTAGTTCACTTAAGGCTCTACTGAACATTAAAATTGCATGAGATTGAGCTATCTTCAGATCCAATATCACTGAGTAAATAATTTTCATGCTTGTCTTTCTTGTTTAGAACACTTAACCTTCCTAAGCTATAACTTTCTATCTACTTATCAGGATAATGCTCTACTTCTATCTATTACCTTCTTCTCCTTAACCAACCATCAAACACACCACTCTTCCTTTTAGTGGGTAATTTCTAGATAATCAATATAAATCCGATAACAAATTATAGGATATGGCTTCTTAGAATGAAAATGACCAAAATCAAGTACATAGAATATGTTCTCAAAACTAGAGCAGTAAATCTGTTGCCAAAACCATGCTCTGATACAAAAAATGTAATACCCTTAATTTATACTATTTCACACACCCATCAAAAGCTTTTGGAACCACTTTAATTGGCTACGACTTGTGAAAAATGATATTTGAAAACTTTTGTTTTCGCATTACTAGTCATAACTCTCTCAAAATGGCCTTAAATTTAAAAAAATCATAATTAATTGTAGAAAAATTGAAATTGAGTGATTCTAAGTTCTTTAGGAAGATACCTGGGTAAAATTGAGAGTAAAAATTAATTTGGGATAGTTTCATTTCAAAATCATGCCCAATTTCAATTTCAAAAGTAACTGGTCATGTGGTCATTTTCTATTTTTCCAGTATTTTAACACAAATTTGGAAGGGCATATCTCTTAGCATGGTTATTGGATTAAAACAAATTACCACTCATTTTAAAGAGAAAAATTAGATATATTTGGTGGTAAAATCTCACATCATAACTCACTCAATTGCATCAACACGAGATTGTCAACTTTAGGTCCAATTTTGTTGACTTTTATCCCCATATTTTCATACTTGATCCAATTGAAGTATGGTTGCTTTAACTTTCAATATCAATGTCCTTGGAGCATTTTGACCTATTCTAGATGCTTGAAAATTAAGTCTACCACTACATATGCTACGAATTACAATCCACACATAATACCCATATGGGCATTGGCGTGCCCTGTCTCGCAAATAGCAAAACAGTGTCGTTGGTAAACCTTGAAAATTTGCCAAGAATTAAATTTATAATCTCCAAGGGTTGTGTAGTTTCAACCCAGGGTCGTTCTCACCGGAAGCAAGTCGCGCGCCAAATAGTTATTAGCTTATGCTTGTGTTCGCTATGCAAAATGCAAATGGGGTTTCGGTTTGAAATTAACTATTCTACTAATCTAAATACGGAAACTAAAACTTGTTTTTGGTATTTTTGATATTGAGGAAGGAAAATTAGGCAAAACTGGA
>JANTPZ010130862.1:0-16270 GCA_025593235.1 Vachellia pachyceras
CCATTCTAGGTACTAGCACAAGCAAGGATAAGAGCAAAGTTTATGGTGATTGAAGATGGCATATTATGATGATCTTGCCTGTGGAAAATTATGTATGATGATTGAAGTTTATATTGAGGATTGATGTAGTTATGTAAATTTAACTCTACATGATAAATAGTGAACATATGTGAATGCATCCATGAATATATTCAAAAGAAGTAGACAAGGTAGGCATGCATTAAGAGAAGTTTGAAAATGGTCAAAAGAGGTTTTAATAAATTTTAGAGATGGCAAGTTCTCAAGTAGGAGGTTTCAAAACCATTAAATCTACCCTGTTTTTGGAATAACGATGAAAAATAGAAAATGAGGTCCAAATAACCTGAAAATTTCCAGTTAAATACTTCACATCCTAAGATTTAAAATGAGCCAAAGTTTGCTAAATTTGGATGTGTAGATAAAGATTTATGATTTTTCAAAGTTAAGAGAAAAATCTGGAAAACTGGAAAGTTACCAAATGAACAGTGATATTCACGGAATTAACTGTATTGATTGGGAAAGTTTTGAAACCAGTAAGTATTTTTACCTTATAGATCACTTAATAAGCTTAAAATAGAAATTTGAACCACTCAATTTTGATTTTTCTAGAATTAGTTATGAATTTGCAAAGTTGGGCCAGAAATCTGGAAATAGACCAAATGAATAGTAACTCCATTTTCAAAATTTTATTTTCACTTCTTTGGTCAATTTGAGTTATCCAAGGCCCTAAAGTGGTTCAATAGTGATCTAATATGAAGCTTTTAGGGGAAAATAAGGAGTGTTACATTCATCATTCCAAAAATTCCTACAAGCAACACACCAACACAAAAATATACCAAACAACTCCAAATCATGCAAGGGGGGATTTGCAACCAATCTTTTTCTCTAAATCTCACTCTTTCTCATTTTTCCTCTCATGAACCCTAACGTTCCAGCACCAAAAAAAGAGCCTAAACCAAAAATCTAAACCGATAGAAGTGTAGAGGAAGCTCCAAGGATAAAGAATATGTATAGGATTGTTTGGAAGAACCAATCTCTGTGGAGTTTTGTGGAAATTTTCCTCTTGTTCTTGGCTGTCCAAAAATGGCGTCTTGCTTTCTCTTTTTCCATCCGAGTGTGGCAGTGAAGAAAGAGGGAAAATGGAGAAGAAAATTCACTTAAAGCACATGGAATTTAGATCAATGATTGAGATATCTTCTTGCATATGTGATGTTATCTAATGGCTTGTATTTGACCACCACATTTAACACCTTTTGGCCTCTTATTAGCTGTCATTTATGGGCTGGAAATTTGGCTAAAAATATGCCCACAAGTGCCAAAATAAAATGGTAACAGGTGTCCTTGATTCAGTATAAGTTACAATAATAAAGTAACTTTATTCTGATAAATCTTTACCACTTGTTTAGGACATTTATTCCTCCTTTTAATCTTCAAATATAACCTTCACAAGTATCCAAACTCATTTATGACACTCTTACTTTTGAAGAATTTATATTCCCATAAAGTAATTTTTGGCTATCGCAATATCGATAAAGCAACTTATCGATAAGTAACTAAATTTGAGAACACAAAAAAAAATTTCTAAAATTAATATTGATATCCTCACACTTTTTCTTTCTCAAATTGCTTCCTGGAATGTCTTTAATTAATTTTTAAAGAAAACCCTAATTCTAGGACTTATCCGTGTCTTTTCCTTCCGATCCGAGAAATCGTTTTTCTCATATTCTGGGCAATAATTTTATAAAATACTAGAAATTTCAAGCTATTTTTACTTGCCTTGAGATCAGATGTTTGAGGCCTTCTGATACTTCAAATAATTATTTTTGACTAATTATTTAATAAAAATGCTAAAAATTAAATGACATTTAAAATTTTCTTAACATCAATCTAGGTCGATTTAACTGAAACCGGGCCTTACATGCTGATCGGCGACTTTTTCCCTAAATTTTGGGCCTCTATGGATTTTTTTGATATTCTTGGTCAAACTTTGACTAACTTGACTTTTGACTTTGACATTGCTCAAATGATTAAATTGCCCTTATACTTTCCCTTATTTACCATAATGCCCTTTTATCAAATTCCATTATTGCCCTTATTCCTTATGTTTAATGACATTTAGGTCCTTCCCAGAAATGTCACCCATCACTCCAATTCTCTAGGCCAATCATCTTAATAGCAAAGTTCTTATGAAATTCAGTACATTAGGCCTAAACTGACTGTGATCTTTCTGAACTTCCTACTGCATGTGGGTGAAGGGTGGGGGGATATATAATACCCTCCACCTTGGGGCATTTATTACCCCGAATCCACGTGTCTTTCTCCAATTTTTTAATTTATTTGAGAGGCGGGAGAAGAGATAATTATGGAGAAAGGGAAAAATTACATAATTAGCCCCAAATCTTTATTTATTTTTTAATAAGACGATTTATTCACTTAATTATTTCTAAACCTGAATTAATTCCCAATTTAAAAATTAGGATATTACACATTTACTGGTGGTTGAGACAAACCACTACTAATATCTCATTTTCTGAGATAGTTCCAGCATTTTGCAGTGATTTGAGTAGCAGTTTTCATAATAACAACTACTACATAGTCGCAGTTTTACAAAACCGGTACTAAATCAACGCCTATATATAGACGTACACCCCATTTAAAAAATGTCGTATTGAAGAAGTGTTGAAAATCATATCCTTCTTCTCCTATCTCTCTCAGTTTTCTTATTTAAAGCTGCATGCAGAGGTTAATTTAATTTTTTATTAATTATTTCAATTTACAGTTTCTTTATTTTTATTTCGTTTCAATTTATTTTTATATTTAATTCATTTAGTTGTAATATATGTTTTATAATTAACAAAATATTAACCACAATATTTATTTTGTAGATGTCTGGTCCTAATGGTTATCGTAGGCTTGAAAAGGCTCCAATGATTCCTGATGACAATATCCCTAATATTGGTGGGGTCGAGATGGAGATCCCGGAGACTAGTAGCATCAAGGTGAGTCTGGATGATACTTATAACATCAACATTGATGATTTCAAAGTTGGTAGGATAAACATCCCATTCGAAGAGGCTAAGAACTTTGAGGATGAGGATATCGCCAAGGAGCATGAATTCTGATGCCTTTTGCTAACCGGTCCACTGGTTTTAACATGAACATTCAAGGTGAGTAATTTAAATTTAAAATTTTTATTTAATTTATTTTGAATATTAATGATGGAATGAAATGTGTATATTTGACAAGGGGTGGTGAGGAGGAAGCTCTCATTGAGAGATGTTCCCCCAACTCAGTGCTGGGCAAAGGATATTGGTGCTATAGAATGACCTCACACGACAACCCACCGGGAGAGGCAGTCAGCTATACAACCGCTACCCACTGCTGATCAAGGGGTAACTTTAGCCAGTTTGATATTAGCGTCGAGACGTGGAAGAGGATCCGACCAAGTGTCATGGATTGAGTTTGAGAGAATAAAGTTAAGGTGCAATTATTATATATGTATTTAAATAAAATTATTTTTTTGTATCAAATGGTTCAACTTTTATTTGGGATTTTATATATTATGTTACTTTGTTTTATTTGTTATCAATATATCTACATTTTTTGTCTCGATTTTAAGATAGGGCAACACAGATGGAGGGTCAGAGGGCCACTTATGGGAATATGTTTGTAGTCACTTACAAGTATAATGATGGGCTCTATTGATGCGGGAGATTGAAAAAATTATTGTAAGTTACAAGATTTATTTTATAATGTATTGTGTTTAAATAGTAATTTTAATGAAATTTACTTAATGTTTTTATTGCAAGCGAGTATTCAGGAAATGATGCTCAGCTTAGGTAGTCTCAGGGGTCAGCGCTAAAGCCCCACTATCTCACTCATGGTGGCCATGAAGGGGTATGATTAGCACCCTTAATAACTTCCAGGTTTTAGGTTTAAGGCAACTTGGACCGTTGTCTTCGGGCATAAGGAGATATAAAGTTGGGTCTTCATCTTTTGTTGCTGCGTCCCAGGTGACCACATCTAGACCTAAAAGGCACAGTTATTCTGATTTGGATAGAGTCGTTAAGTGCTGAGATCCAGGCGTTACTGGAGGACCAAGTCTAGCAGCAGGTCCAGGCACAGGTGACTTAAGTGCACTCGCAAATGTAGATGAAGGCATAAATGCAAATTCATGCGCAGGTGGAGATGCAGAGATAGGTTGCAAATTCTCTGCTACTGATAGCGTTTTAGGTGGCGCAGCCTGGCGCTCCTCCTCCACACTTACCTCATGTGCAGAGCTTTTCCATGCCTCTACTAGCTCAGCTTGCCCCTAACCCCCAGCTCTACCACTGCTCCCGTCTAGGAATGAGGACCCTCCCCAGTACCCAACTTCTCCCCAGTGATGACACTGTTCAAATTGCGTGTGGCTTTGATGTGTATAATAAGTGACTTCTTGGGTCTGAGAATGTTATCTGGGTGAAGTGTACATACTAGATTGGCTTATCCCATGTGTAACTTTGCGGGAGTCCATTAGCCTTCGATACAATCAGAAGTTGTGCTTCATAGGTCATCTTCGATTCCTTGATGGGGAGCACAAATTTAGATTGCAGAGGAATTGTTTCAATGAAAAATAGGAAAGAAGAGGACCTCCATCAATTTATGTGGTTCTGATATTCTGAGTCAACTTGACGATGTTCATTTTGATTTTGGGAAGAAGAATGATGCATAACGAGGTGAAAGAAGATTGCGTAGCACTTCAGATGTTGAGGCAGTGCAACAATGGCACAAAAGGAGTGTATTTTTCATTCTTACTTATCGGAAGACTAATATGTTACGTCACAATCTTGATGTAATACACATTGAAAAGAATGTGTGTGACAATATTCTATACACCTTGTTGAATAGATCTAGGAAGTCCAAAAATCACCTTCGAGCTAATAAGGATTTACAGTCCTTGGAAATCTGTCCAGATGCTTGGTTAAATGATATTGACAAGTTTCAACTAGCAAAATTTACCTTAACGAAGCCAAATAAGCATATATTCCTCGCAATGTTGAAGAAAATCAAGGTTCCTGATGGATATTCAAGCAACATTTGAAGATGCATATATTTGTAGTCTCGGAAGGTAGCAGGGTTAAACAGTTATGCCACTCATGTCCTTAAGCAACAGTTACTACCATTGGCACTAAAAAATACATTATCTCTAAATGTGTCGATGGTGTTGATGGAGCTTTGTCCATACATCAGAAAGTTGTGTGCAGAGGTTGTTAACACTGACAAGTTGAATCAATTACAAAAGTAGATCATTCTCACACTGTGCCATTTGGAGATGATTTCCCTCCTTTGTTTTTCACTATCATGGTGCACCTCACCATCCACCTTCTTGAAAAAGGCAAAACTCGATGGCCCAGTTCAATATCATTGGATGTATCACATTGAAATGTATTCATATTAAAAACTATTCACCCACATGATTTACACACATATTGGTACATCATTAATTACCACTTTATCTTTATGTTATTAATTATTATAGGTTCTTAGGGAAGTTGAAGTCATATGTAAGGAATAAGGCATGACTAGAGGGTTTAATAGTAGAATGTTACACAGGGGACGAAGTCTTCAACTTCTGTTCACGATACTTTGATAACATTAAGACATCTTTCAACTATCATCCCCGTGTTGATGATTACCTTTATGATGGTCCATTAACATCAATAAATTTGTTCCGTCTTGTTGGGAGACCAGTTGAAGGATATCAATACTTTAACCTCTCTCCTAATGAGATTATATAAGCACACATATATGTTCTAATCAGCTACAGTCAAGTTGATCCTTTCATTTAGTGAGTATTATCACTAATTTTTTATTTTATAAATTGAAATTATACTTGTCCACTTACATTATGCTCAAACCATAATAGAGAGTTCTGAAGTTATGTAAAGGGTCAACTATGTATCCAGACACAATATTTGTTGAGGTTGATAGAAGGGGTGAATAGAGAATTTCCAAGTTAGTTTGCACGTCGAATGTGCAATGATGACAACTCCTGCCCAATTGAATTTTTTTGGGAATTGTGCCCTAGGGTCCAATTATTGTACCTCAGACATTATTTATTTTAACATATTTTCTCCATTTAATTAGTATGCTTTTGCATGTTTATCATGATAATTCCATCCATGGGCAAATTATGAAGATTATCCTAAATGTCCCTGGTCGGTTATCCATATGGGAGCAAAGATAAAGTAAGACCAGTATGGCTTTCATAAGGTATAAAGATATGAGTCAAAGTCATAAGCACTTGTAAGAGTATAAGATGCTAGACTAGCCCGCTGTGAGAAAGCTGCATAGATTAAGTCATTAGGTTATCTCATATGTAATTGCGTCACAATGCCCTGTAACCTGAGATTATCGTGGATTACTACATGAGAGTCACTAAGCTTTAATCTAGTTAAAAGTCACCTTTAACCGGGTGATGATAAAGGCTATAATTGGGCTTAGAGATCTTTCATGTAAAGGAATGTGAATGATTAAGATGGGATTTGTTCCTCGCATTAGTTTAGAGATATTGCTAGGCCCTTGATGAGTGAGTCTGAGAAATGTATGGCCATAATGTAACAAAAAGGAGTTTTCATTTCTAAGATTAGACTACTCAAGGATCGAGAAAGTAATGGTCAGGAATAGTAGGATGACATTATCCATGCCTCATACATCATTAACCAAGATATCGTGTGACAAAAAAGATGTGACGTAGTTACATGATAGGTTATATTGTGTTAACGATCCTCATGTGAATTGGGTAGTCGCAATGTCTTGCTAGAGGCCACTTGCAATTTGTGGGGCTAATACTCAATTTAGCCCACGCCAACTTCATATAGACCTATAAGGTCACAAGTAATAACAAGCCCAACACGTGCTTTAATTCTAGGGTTTTTGGAATTTTATATATATAAATTCGTAATGACAATAATACTACATAGATAAGATTAATATTAATATATGTGTTATTTTTTATATTTAATTTATTTGATAAATTAAATAACTAACATTTATATTCAGATGTAATTTATAAAGATAAATTAATTTGATTGACTCCTTGTTTGGATTAATTTAATAGATATGATTTGATCAAATAAGATTAATCCAAATTTGAATTTCAGAATTTAAATATCAATATTAATAAAGATTAATCTTGAATATCCTTTTAAGTTCAAATTTCAACATTAATAAAGATTCATCTTAAATTTGGAGATTCAAGATTAATTAAGATTGATCTTGAATATTTTTTTAGATTTGAATTTTCAAGATTAATAAAAGATTAATATTGAATTATAATGCACTTCATGAGCTCTATAAATTTGAGGACTCATGAGCAATAGAGAGGATGAATTTCGGATTTGATTAAATGAGCCACCGAAACCCTAAAGAGTGAAACCAAGGGTGCTAGCACGCTGATATCGTTGGGTGCTGTTGCGTGGATACTAGTAGAGGAAGCGATCAAAAACGTCGGCTCCTTGAAATCATGATCAGGAACACGGAAAAGCTTGAGAGGGCTATGGATGTTGGGAACTAAAAGAGATCCAAACATAAAACAAGCTGTGAATTCAAGAATGCAAAAGGTATTATACTATCTCCTTTGTCTAAACGTCATTGGTAGATCCAAACGTGGGATTAGAAAATTTTTTAAATTTATTTCTTCTGCTGCATGTGTATATTCTATTTCCAACAGATTTGACAATTCTTGCCATTGTCTCGCTTTAGTAAGAACATGTTCTAGTTCTGCACTATTTCACACTATCAAGGTTCTATTACCCAAAATTCTGAGGTTTTTGGGACTTTTAGTATAAGAAGTTATGCAAGTAGCAGTGAAGGTGACATGCATTTTGGAGGTGTCCCTTACTATGGAAAATTGGTTGATGTCATTGAGCTGAATTATCAGGAGCAATTCACTATCAAGTTATTCAAGTGTTTCTAGAAAAATATGACAACTCCTTGTGGAATTACTATAGATGAGCTTGGTATCATACCTATGAATTTTTTAAGGCTCATCCACATAGGTGAATCTCCAGACGATGAGGAGTATATTCTAGTATAAGAGGTGTAATAAGTTTATTATGTGGAGGATGAGAAACATAGAGAATGGAGTATGGTTATTCATTTTAAGCATATAGTTCTTTATTACATGGGTGATAGCAATGAACACATCATCCATGAGGCTGAGCCATTTCATCCTACATATGTTGAAAACTTCTTCCCCAATGGAGATGACGATTTATCCCTTGTCAGGGTAATGATGATGAATAAATAATCTAGGTACATAATACATGTAGTTTGATTTGTTTCAATCTTTACTGGGATTTTTTCAACATGGTTTATTATTTGTAGCAATTTACAATGGTTGCTAAATAAAAAACATTTTAAACATACAATACTACAGAATATAGTTTTTACTACTGAAATTCACGTTCTTTTTTTCAAAAAGGAGTAAAAAATGAAGGCGGTGGCATTATTGTAATTATATGAAGTGATTACGTGGTTTAGGCGCCCTAAACTACAGATAGGGTACCAAAGGGGAACCCTTTGGCGCCCTACGCCAAGGTAGGCGCCAAAGGGCTCCCTTTTGGCACCCTATCCTCTGGATAGGGCGCCAAAAAAGGGGCCCTTTGGCATCCTATCCTCTGGATAGGGCGCCAAAAAGGGGCCCTTTGGCGTCCCATAGAATCTTATCTTCACTTTCATTATCTTTCACTACCACCTTTTCACTCACTTTCACTTTCACATTCACTTCCTGTTGCTGCACTTTCACTTTCGCTGTTCGGTGCCCTGTTGCTGCCATTGTTCGCACGCTACTCCATCGTCGTCAGTGCTCCGTCTTGGGCGTCACTCTCCGTCTTCGTTCGTTGCTCTCTGTAGTCTCCGTTGCAGCTTCATGGTCTTCGACGTCACTCCGTCGCTGTAATTCACTCCATTCTGCATATGTCATTATTTTTTTGGGTGAAATCATGTCTCTCAGTTCGATCTACATGTAAGGGTTTCTTCATCTCTCGCTGTACATGTGTTAGCCATAACTATTACTTTGGTGCTTGAGTCAGTGCGTACGTGTGTAACCCCCTAAACAATTTAACCACATAATATATTCACAATTAATTATATAACTCGTAATCCCTTCTGATACCATTTGTAATTCCAAACAAACCAGACATTTAAACACAATTAATAATTAAATCCTCAAGGTCCAGGGCACAAAAGTTGTGGGTGAGACACCCAACCCACAAACCATTCACAACTCACAGTATCATTCCGACCCAGGGCACACAACTCACCCGGAAGTCACCATTAAAGCCATAAGAGTCAACGATATTTAAACATCCCCTTAAACATATGGGTCCATAAATAACATTTAAATGGATACATATCAAGTTAGATATACCAAAAGATAAATTGTTAACCATAGATAGAATATCACGACATAACCATAATGATAAAACAAATCAGAGTATGCAAGCCCTAAGTTTGGCAATATACATTTCTCCTTAAAATAGCTTAACTATTAGGCATACAGTGATAGCTACTATCAAATTGTTGTCTCCTTCCCTTAACACCTCGAACCACTAAGTTCCTCTCCTGAAAAAATATATATCGATAGGGTGAGACATAAAGTCTCAGTAACCAACAATCAATTCATAGGATATACAATACGGGATTATAAGTTAGTGAAGCAGTGCTAATATACAATATCCAAACACAATAATGTTTTCCATTCAATACAATCAGAATACACAAGTGATCCCTCCAACCTACTCCTCCATATTACTCCTGGCCTCCCACCTGGGTTTAGGCCTACTCCACACTTGAATGTGAGTCACAATAAAACCTGGCCTCCCTCCTGGGTCTATGCTGACACCCACCTGAGTGTGAGTCACAATACAACCAACTACTATGATCAGTAGTGGGGCAACCGCGAATACATTCACAATACATTGCACAAGTCCCATTATCACAAGATCACCCAACTACTTCCATACACCTAATATGTCAATTCCCCACAAATGCATAAATTCACAATATGTTACGGATAAAGATAAATTATGAACAACTCATCAAACATATCTCTAAGCAAAATATATCCTTTATATATATAAAGAAAATACTTCCCCCTTCATTGAAATTGAACATATAAAAATAGAGATAAAATTCGTAATACATAATTAAGGTATCGAAAATACCTTACAATCTATGCAAGCATATAAAATGAATTAACATCGGTTACCTCAACTCTGGGATACTTGTAAGCCCAAATCATAGAGCACCAACCACACTCAAACTAATCTACACAATGATGTAGATAAAATTTTAATATAAATAAATTACATCATCAACTTGATTATTTACCTTTAAGGTTTTAAAATAATCATTTAAAATTCATAGTTCCCAATAATCCATCAACTATTTAATTTAGCCCAATATTCAATTACTCCTCTCAGCCTAAAAACTTAATTAATTCGCAAATCAATTTCAATTGTACAACTCGATTATATATCCTTAATCTATTCAGCAACATAAACTGATTAATACTATAAGAACATCTTCAATAACACTAATAAATCGTTAACTCAAACCTAATACGTGCAAATAACCTATGTAGATTAAATTATAAACTGATTAAATCAAATAATTATTTTAAACTATAACAATAATCAAATCATAAATTCAAAAGGAGGAAAATTAATAGTTATTTCCCCTTTACCTTTCATTAGATAGTTATTGACAAAACTCAACCTTTATCTTAAACCGTAATCTTAAATTTTTATTTGATCATTATGATATTACTACTATTAGAAAGAGAAAATTATTTAGAAAAACT
Organism: Vachellia pachyceras; assembly: GCA_025593235.1. Lineage (NCBI taxonomy): Eukaryota > Viridiplantae > Streptophyta > Magnoliopsida > Fabales > Fabaceae > Vachellia > Vachellia pachyceras. The sequence goes on from JANTPZ010130862.1 coordinate 10,865, forward strand.
TTTATGAAGAAAGTAAATTGAGAGGAAGTAGTTTTGATTACCTAATTGATCCCTGAACAAACTTCTACACCTTAAGAAATGCCTGACGCCGTGAGAGAGAGGGGAAGGAGAGGATGCAGCGACCTAATGGTCACTGTACATGAAGTGATTTATTTAAATCCCTCGCTACCTCACGTGACATCACCGCTTCCTCTCTCCTTCTTTTTTTGTTTTATATATATATATATTCAATTAACGTTGCTCAGCTTTTCAATTCCCTTCCATTTTTTTCTAATAAACATATATATAAGGGCTACGTGCCCTCCCTTTAAAATATATTTACATATACATATGTTTTATATGAAATTATTATATATATAGTTATATTCCCCCTTTTAAGAGTTTGTTATTTATTATGTATTATTATTTTTTATTATTTATGATTTCTTTAATTCAGAGGCCTAAAGGATAATTTCTTTTTAATTTAAATGGTTACCCAACGGATTATACTTAATGTAAATATTATCCTTAAATAGCAAATAAATCCTTTAAATACATAATTATTTTTCAAAGACAATCAAATCCTCCAAATAAAAATTATGATGTTACAATAAATTTCTATAAGATAATTAAATCCTCTAAATAAAAATTAGGATGTTACAACGTGTGCCTCTGTGTTCATCTCTCTCTATGTATATATATGTACATGTCTCAAAATCCATTCCTCATAGGTTTGAGGTTGTTGTAGTTGAATACTTAGACATATTTAAAAGTAAAATATATTTTGAGAAACATATATGTATTTGATTTGAAATTTTTATGATGAAAATAAATAAGTTTGTTCAAAATTGTTGCTATTATGAGGATAATAAAACAAAATGACCATGGTTCGTGGAAATGCCAACAAGGATTCTCTGTCATCCTAGTTGACGGATGAGGTTGCGCCTTCAATGCCCTTAAATTACTTAATTGTTGAATACTCAATTGTTGGCCTTCAATTCTTTGACTAAAAAATCTCATTTCTACACCTACAACACCTCATGAGGTAGTAGCCAATTTATGATCTTACTTAATTTTTTTGGCATTATATTTATAATCTGCATTCTCTATTGTACTAGGACCTAGAAGCTGCAAATTTTCCATTCTTATCACGGTTGCGGCAACTACGAGAAAAATTTACGCCCGTGACCATGCAGATGTTTGATGGGATTGTTGGCCGTGGTGTAACGTATGAATTCATCATCGATAAGGATGATGTGAAACAATTCCTATCGCTGGAAGACCTCAATATAGCATGGATTCAGCTTGCAATATTGTAAATTTTTTATATTCCTATATTCATTTGCTGATGTCATTTTTTAAGTTTTATATAATTCGCTATTTACTTTATTATTTAACTCTTTAATAAAACCTTCCAAAACATTTGCGTCGACGTTTCTAGAGATAATTTGTATAGATTTATATGTCATGCGAATACTTCAAAGAATTATAGTTCTCTAGAAAACAGAGTGCATTATGTTGGGAATACAATAAGGGCAGACGTTAATCCAAAGGCGTGTTACCTAGCGCCAATAATTGAAAGGTATAGTATTATAGTTATCCCTGTAACACATTTAGCCGAGTTGGTAATAATTAACTTGTTTTGCTAACTTCATCTTCATTTATATGTGCTGTTGTAGTCATCATTGGAAGTCTTTGGGTTGTCTTCCCCCTTGTAAATACTGTGTATTGGTTTGATACGTTAGCTGGCAGGAAGGCTGGGAAAGAACAAAAATACGTCTTTGATACGTAAGTTTTTCCATTTGTAAATTATTGCTTTAAAAGATGTTTAAATATGTTGTTTTCATATGTAACGATTGTCAATTCAATCGCAGCGCACTCAGGACATACCGAATTATGGGCGGTCAATGTGAAGGTAGAAATAAAGCCACACAATGGTCTTTTCCAAAAGTAAGTACTTCAATTTTAAGTTCTTTCATTGAAAGTCGTTTCATCCCTTTATAAGTTTTAACAATATGTTTTTTATCTTTAGTGCCCTCGACAATCAGGCAATACTGAGTGCGGGTATTATGTCATCAGTTACATGTATTGTATCATTCAAAGTGGATTGACTAGAGATTTAGAAGAGGCAATACGTAATCCATCAAATATTGATGAGTTAATCGTTAAGTTTGATGAATTTGAATTGGTCTAATAATTGTGTTTACATTTGTAGATTTTTTATAATGACGATGCTTATAGAGCTGATGACATTGATTTGATCAAAGATTTGTTGGCCAGATGTCTTCTTGATTTGTGAATAATGCTTATTTCTTCAAGGTTAATATGTATATAGTTTCATAAGGTTAACTAGATACTCTGCCACAAATGTACAAATGATCTTTGCTCTGTAAATAAGACAATGACTTTTGTGTTTCACTTAGGTAGATAAATACGTCTAACTCTTGATGAATTTTGTGTTTTCCCACCACAATGACTTTTGATTTTAACTAAGATGTGTTTAATATGTCTAGATTTGATCTGGTGTACAAAATGGAATTACCATTGCAAACTTAATCAGATGTAATAAAATGGTTAAATAAAAAAATACATATATAGGGCGCCGTAGGTCTTCTAATATAGGGCACCGTAGCTCTTGTTTACAGCGCTTTGCATGATATAGGGCGCCATAGGCCATTACTTTCTACTCCCCTCACATAGATGCCCCCTGAGAAAGGGTGCTAATTGTGTTTAAAATAGGGCGTAAAATGTACCTTTTGTAGTAGTGATAACCTATACAAAAAAACTACTTCAAACATAACCGCTATAAATATCGTCACCTAAAGTACTGTTAATTCTAGTCATACATCCTATAAATACTCCTTCCACCCCTATTTGTTTTTTACTCTTTCCCTTTTCTCTAGCTCTTCCTCTTTTTATGTTCTTCCATCTTTTTAATCTCCAAGGGTTTGCAAGGGTGATTGTATTTCATCTGCAAGACTTAACTCAATGGCTCTATTAAAGAGTTTGTTATTCTTTGTTTTTCTTCTCATAGTTTATATTCATTTTATTTGTAATTATAGTAATTTATTGTCATATTTTTTATTTGTTTAACTTTATTACTTAAATTAATAATAATGTTTTAAAGTAATAATTTTTCTGCCTTTTCATTTGTTTTCATTTCATTACATATTATATATAGTTTGTATTTAACAATATTCACACTGAATTAAATATTTATTACTAATAGCTACTGGTATTGTATAATTATAATTAATTTACTCATATTTCAATAATAATTTTGATTTAAAATTTATTTTTTAATTTCAATTAATATTAGTAGTGGTTTTTCTAGCTGCTACAAAATGCCCCCAAATTTGTCAGGCAATTTGAATTTTAAATGATATTGGTACCTGTTTCATAACCACTGCAACATTTCCCAATTTGGTGGGCTTTTGAATTTTGAATGACATTGGTAGAGGTTTTATAACCGTTGCTAAGTGTTGATAGGAAAATTATCTCATAAACCAAAACTTTGGAGGGAATTTCATTTTTCAATGACTACAATTAGTAGCAGTTTTATAACTGCTACTATTTTTTTTTGTTTTATTTCCATTTCCAAATTTTATAAGTTGCGGTTACTAAGCTCTACAAATGTTACTACAAAACATCTGAATTCCCTTTGTTTTAGTAGCAATTTTACACCCGCTACAACCTTTTGCTCGCCTTCTGTGACACCTCTTATATATCTCACTTAGCTACCATTATAATGATTTGGAACCAATTAATGGCCTCAAAAAGCTTACAATGTCAAAAGGGATCAAAATGAAAACTTTCATTCTTAAGAAAGTTACTATTACAGTTTTTCGGGCCAACTTTGAAAATTCATAACTAATTCTAGAAAAATTGAAACTGAGTGGTTCTGTAACTGTGACACTCCTTAATTTACCCCTTAGCTTCATTACAAAGTGAATTAGAATCAAAAGGAAGCCTCATTATGATCAAAGGGTCCAAAAGTTTCAATTTGAAAACTTTGAAGTTTGTGAAAGTTACTATTCACTGGTTTTAGGACCAACTTTGAAAATTCATAACTAATTGTAGAAAAATCAAAATTGAGTGCTTCCAATTTCTATTTGAAGCTTGTAAGTTCCTTTACAAGGGAAAAATACTCCTTGATTCGTTTACTTGCCCAAATGATACAGTTTAATTCGTAAAAATGTACTGTACACTTGGTCATTTTTCTATTTTTCCCAGGTTTTCCAGTGATTTTCTTCAACCTTTGGAACTTAATAACTTTCTGTACAAAACTCCAAATTTAGTGTTCTTTGGCTTGATAAAAAACTCACAATATGAACTATTTTTCTGTAAAATTTAATTCTATTTAAAGTTAATTTACTCTATTTCTCATCAGCCCAAAGTTAGGGGTTTACTTGACTTAACTTCATCAATTCATCAACTTTTCCAACTTCCAAACTTTGCCATTTGAAACTCTTATTTCTACTTCTTTTCTAACCATGTTTAAGCATGCAATTGAGGTTCCTTAACTAGGATATATCCACCATATGTGAATATACATAAATCACATATTACATGCCAACTTAAAACCAAAATATCATATTAATACATAACCAAAATATCATCCAAGAAGGCATTATAAATTTAGCTTCATGCTTCCATAACCTTATCTTTTCCCTTGGATGAACTTGCAACTAGAAATGGTTAGTGGGGAAGAGTGAGATTTTTGGAAATCTCAATAGCAAAGCTTACTAACATTCATGAAAAGTTTGCATGACATGCTTTAAGTTCATAACATAAGTAACAAAGTCAAATTGTGTACCAAGAACATACTTTATGCATATGGCCATAGCATAATGTTACTCATAAACATATTCAAAAATGTCATAAAGTCATGCACATCATTAGAATAATTCTCAACATACTAAGTAAGGTTAGAAATCTTTGCCACCAAAGGCTTTACTTTTCTTCAACTTGTTCTTGATTTTGTGACTTGTCTTGGTCACTTTGAAAATCACCCTCTTGGACACAATTCTTGCCTACACAATGGAGAATTTAATGGCCATTAAACATTAGCCATTTCCAATGCAAGAACAAATGTAAAAGTCCCTTAACCATTCTCTTGAATTCCTTAAACCCTAGAGACTCAAACTTGTCTCTAACTTTTTCTAATGATTCCATAAACTTGGGACCACTTATACCCTACACAAAAACTCATTTTGGATCCATTGGAATCATCAAAATCATCAAAACAAATCATCTTCATGCTGTTCCAATCTGGACGAAATTACGCCCTTAAACTTCCTTAATTCCCTAGAGCATTTTAACTTGTTTTATTGGTTCTTAATGCTTCCAAATCCCTTGTCTCACTTTACCCCTACACAATTCCTCATTTTAGAGCTAATGGAAGCATTAAAATAACCAAAAACACCT
>JANTPZ010130875.1:0-12246 GCA_025593235.1 Vachellia pachyceras
TCTTTCTTATATAATAATTCGTAAAATCTTTTTAAAATTCTATATTCCATATCATCCATTTTAGGTTCTAATTCTTCTACTTTTTTATAAGTTTCTTGAATATTTTTATTTATAATTGTTAAGTCCGTATTAAGTGTTTGAACACTAGGATTTTGACTTATATTATTCATGTTGCATATATTTCATCATTTTGTTCTTTCATCTCTATTTCCGTATTATGTTTATATCCTAAAATATCTAATATTTTGTTTATTTTTTGTTCTAAAATCTCAAGTTTTTCTTTGACTTTTTCTAAATCATTTAGAGTATACTGAACTTTACTATGTATAGGTTCTCTATAAGAAAGAAAAGGAATGGTGTATCATTACTAGGATATACAGAATTTTCAGGTAAATGACCAGCATTCATATCAGAAATTTTAGTTTCTACAGACCAAGGAAACGACATTATATAAAACAAATGGGTACTTCCTAAGCATGTAACACCTAAACTCAACTCACCAAACCGAAGAGAATGGTATCAGAGCAAGGATTTGCGTTTTTACGCATTCTCTTCATAGTAAAGTTCAGTATACTCTACTAATGAATGTAAAGTCTAGCAACATAATTACCTTACTTAACTCATTGCCTACTAATGAATGTAAAGTCTAGCAATACCTCCTCCTAAAATCATGTTGCCATAAATTTCTCATATGACCAACTTCATTCATCAATGGCTTACACAATACAGAACAGGCTCCAGATCTAAACGAAGTCCGCATCTCACTAGATCTTTCAGTCTCACATATTGCTGCAAAATGCAAATATAATGTAGGTTATATATATATATATATTCTCTCACACATTAACATGTATATATATAGAGGGAGAGGGGAGAAGCTTAATTACCAACGTGAGGAATATCTGTGGTGGAGTGTTGGTATCTAATGAAAAGGAACCCATCCATGTCCGGCAAAGAGACATCACTAATAACCAAGTCAAAACGAAAGAGTCCTAGTGGCACGAACCCAATAGGGAAAGATCCCAAGAACCCACAGCCAATCTAAAATATACGCACCCCAAGAAAGCTAAACAGAGGTCAATGATCTACTTGAACCCTTGAACATGGAAGAACAAGGACCCTAAGTGTTGGAAGACGCCACAAGGTTGATCAAGCCTTGATAAGTCTGTTAGTTCTGAAAAGAACCCTAGAGAGAATCCTCTCAAAGTGCATGAACATGCAATCTTTCATTCAAAATCCAAGTCTGCCGTCAAAAGAGGCGTTACAAAGTATTTAGATCAAACTCACAAATCTGACCTAATTTGCATTAATTGCAAATATTAAAGTCTAATTAAAAAGGACACTCTCAAGAAAAAAGGAAAGTCAATTGTTACCTAATTTGCAGTGAATGCAAAGAAGGAAACTCTTAAGAAAAGGAAACTAGAAAGCTACCTAATTTGCAGTGATAGCAAATATGGAAATTCTTAAAACAGGAAACTCCAGAAGTCAAATCTGCCGACTAGTATGTAATTTTCGTGCAAATAAAAGCCATAAAATATGATCATCATTTAAAGCCCAAAATGTGCTTATTTAGACCCAAATGAGTCCTCCCATGTGAAGTACTTGACCCAAGCTCTTTTGTTTCACATCTCTAAACCCAAAACTTGATCCGCAACTCCATTATCGGCCCAAATGAGATTAGTGACCTTTTTAGCTTTTCCATCCAGATCTGATCCAATTGCCATTTGCTTTGTCCATATCTCCTACACTAGCCCATTTAATGCTTCTTTAATCTTCTTGGATCTTGCCCTTGTGATTGGACCACTTGGAATTTGCAATGGATCACTTGAATTCAAAGAGTTAGCTTGCTGATCCACATCAGATACAAAATTCTTGAGTTATTTTTGGAGAGTTTTGTGGGGAAAGCTTGGTACTAAATTGTTGTTTTCTACAGCTTGTCATACACAAACTGATGGACAAACTGAAGTCGTTAATTGAACTTTGACTCAATTGCTTAGAATTGTGATAAAGAAGAATTTGAAAAATTGGGAAGATTGCTTGCCATTCATTGAATTTGCATATAATAGAAGTATACATTCATCTACAAATTATTCTCCTTTTGAAATTGTGTATGGCTTTAATCCACTTACTCCTTTGGATTCATTACCATTACCTATTGATGAGAGAGTAAGTCTTAATGGGAAGAAGAAAGCTGAAATAGTGCAGCAAATTCATGAGCGTGTGAAACAACAAATTGAAAAGAAAAATGAGCAATATGCATCCAAGGAAAACAAGGTAAAAAGGCATGTTCTTTTTGAACTTGGAGATTGGGTTTGGGTACATATGAGAAAAGAAAGATTTCCAGCTGAATGAAAGTCAAAATTATCTTCCAAGAGGAGATGGTCCATTCCATGTGCTTGAAAAAGTCAATGATAATGCTTACAAAATTCACTTTCCGGGTGAGTATAATATTAGTGCTACATTTAACGTAGCTGATTTATCTTTTTTTTGATGTAGGTGAAGATTCGAGGATGAATCCTTTTGAGGAGAGAGGGAATGATGCAATCCAGCAAGCTGATTTATCAAATTCAAAAAAGCCTCTACAAATTCCAAGTGGACCAATCACAAGAGCAAGAGCCAAGAGAATTAAGGAAGCATTAAATGGGTTTATGCAAGATGTTCTCACAAAAGAAATGGCATTTGGATCCACAAAAGACGATTAAGACTCCAAGGACGTCATTAACTTGATTTGGGCTGAAAATGGACTTGCAGATCCTATTTTGGGCTTGGAGGCTTCAAATGAAAGGGCTTGGACCATGGGCTATACATAGGAGGACTCATTCTGGCCTAAATAATCACATTTTGGGCCTAAAATTCTAATTAGTTATTGCTTATTTAATTTATGCAAAAAATTTTAATTTGAATTTCAAATTAGCTAGATTTTAGGATAGTATCTATCTAGATTTTAGGACAAGGATAGGTACTATTTTGAAATTTGAATTTTATCTTCCTAGATTTTAAATTGCATTTTATCTCTTAGAATTTCAGAATGTAACCTTTATAAATACATTGTAAAGCACATTCTGAAGCAGACAATTCAGATTGAAGATTATTATAAACTTTACATTGTGCAAGTTGCTTCTTGAGGGAGGATTCTCTCAAGGGTTCTTTATTGAACTAACGACTTATCAAGGCTTGATCAACCTTGGGGCGTCTTCCAACACTTCGGGTCCTTGTTCTTCGGTGCTCAAGGGTTCAAGTGGATTATCAACCTTTGTTTAGCGTTCTTAGGGTGTGTATATTCGGATTGGCTGTGGGTTCTTAAGATCTTTCCCTATTGGGTTCGCATCAGATGGGAAGTAAGAAATTTTTTTGACTGTCTCAGAATTGCATGGAAACTTCCTCTCTTACTCATTATTGAATGAGGATTCTAGATGTTTGGTTAGTTTTTGAAAATTCATCCACTTGCTTCAAAAATGGTGCTAGTCCGTTTCTGGCCTTCTTTGTATGGGAAGTACGGAAATTTTTTGACTGTCTCGGAATTGCAAGGAAACTTCCTCTCAGACTTATTTTTGAATGAGGATTCTATATGTTTGGTTAGTTTTTTAAAATTCATCCAGTTGTTTCAAAAACGTCGCTCGTCCGTTTCTGGCCTACTTTGGATGGGAAGTACGGAAATTTTTTGACTGTCTCGGGATTGCGAGAAAACTTCCTCTCTTACTAATTTTTGAATGAGGATTCTAGATGTTTGGTTAGTTCTTGAAAACTCATCCACTTGCTTCAAAAACGACGCTCGTCCGTTTCTGGCGTTCTTTGGTCGGAAAGTACGAAAACTTTTGAATGTCACGGGATTGCATGGAAACTTCCTGTCTTACTCATTTTCGAATGAGAATTCTAGATGTTTGGTTAGTTTTTAAAAATTCTTCCACTTGCTTAACAAAGGGGCTCGTCCGTTTCTGGCCTTCTTTGGATGGGAAGTATGAAAAGTTTTTGACTGTCTCGGAATTACGAGGAAACTTTCTCTCCTGCTCATTTTTGAATAAGGATTCTATATGTTTGGTTAGTTTTTTAAAAATTCATCCATTTGCTTCAAAAACGTTGCTCGTCCGTTTCTGGCCTTCTTTGGATGGGAAGTATGAAATTTTTTGGACTGTCTCGGAATTGCGAGGAAACTTCCTCTCTTACTCATTTTCGAATGAGGATTCAAGATGTTTGGTTAGTTTTTGAAAATTCATCAACTTGCTTAAAAAAGGTGCCCTACTTTTTCTGGCCCTCTTTGGATGGGAAGTACGAAAAGTTTTTGACTGTCTCGGAATTGCGAGGAAACTTCCTCTCTTACTCATTTTTGAATGAGGATTCAAGATGTTTGGTTAGTTTTTGAAAATTCATCAACTTGCTTAAAAAAGGTACCCTACTTTTTCTGGCCCTCTTTGGATGGGAAGTACGAAAAGTTTTTTACTGTCTCGGAATTGCGAGTAAACTTGCTCTCTTACTCATTTTTGAATGAGGATTCTATATGTTTGGTTAGTTTTTTTAAAATTCATGCCTCAAAAATGTTGGTGATCCGTTTCTGGACTTCTTTGGATGGGAAGTACAAAAATTTTTTGACTGTCTCGGAATTGCGAGGAAACTTCCACTCTTACTCATTTTTGAATGAGGATTCTAGATGTTTAGTTAGTTTTTGAAAATCATCCAGTTGCTTCAAAAACTGCGCTCGTTCGTTTCTTGCCTTCTTTGTTCAGAAAGTACGAAAACTTTTGACCACCTCGAAATTGCGTGGAAACTTCCTCTCTCACTCATTTTTGAATGTGGATTCTATATGTTTGGTTAGTTTTTTAAAATTCATCCATTTGCTCCAAAAATGTCGCTCGTCCGATTCTGACCTTCTTAGGTCGAAAAGTACGAAAGCTTTTGACAGTCTTGGAGTAACATGGAAAATTCCTCTCTTACTCATTTTTGAATGAGGATTCTAGATGTTTGGTTAGTTTTTGAAAATTCATCCATTTGCTTCAATAATGTTGCTCGTCCATTTCTGGCCCTTATTGGATGGGAAGTACGGAATTTTCTTGACTCTCTTGGAATTACAAGGAAACTTCCTCTCTGACTCATTTTTGAACAAGGATTCTATATGTTTGGTTAATTTTTTAAAATTCTTCCATTTGCTCCAAAAAGTCGCTCGTCCGTTACTGGCCTTCTTTGTTTGGAAAGTACAAAAACGTTTGACTGTCTCTAAATTGAGTGGAAACTTCATCTCTTACTCATTTTTGAATGAGGATTCTAGATGTTTTGTTTAGTTTTTTAGTTCGGAAAGTACGAAAACTTTTGAATGTCTCAGAATTGCGTGGAAACTTTCACTTTTACTCATTTTTGAATAAGGATTCTAGATGTTTGGTTAGTTTTTGAAAATTCATCCACTTGCTTAAAAAAGGCGCCCGTCCGTTTCTAGCCTTCTTTGGATGGGAAGTACGAAAATTTTTTGACTGTCTCGGAATTACGAGGAAACTACCACTCTTACTCATTTTTGAATGAGGATTCTAGATGTTTGGTTAGTTTTTGAAAATCATCCACTTGCTTTAAAAATGGCGCTCGTCCGTTTCTGGCCTTCATGGTTGGAAAATACGAAAACTTTTGACTGTCTCAGAATTGCGTGGAAACTTCCTCTCTCACTCATTTTTGAAAGAGGATTCTAGATGTTTGGTTAGTTTTTGAGAATTCATCCATTTTCTTAAAAAAGGTGCCCGTCCGTTTCTGGCCTTCTTTGGATGGGAAGCACGAAAATTTTTTGATTGTCTCGGAATTGCGAGGAAACTTCCTCTCTAACTCATTTTTGAATAGGATTCTAGATGTTTGGTTAGTTTTTGAGAATTCATCCATTTGATAAAAAAAGGGTGCTCGTCCGTTTCTGGTGTTCTTTGGTCGAAAAGTACGAAAACTTTTGAATGTCTCGGAATTATGTGGAAACTTCCTCTCTTACTCATTTTTAAACGAGGATTCTACATGCTTGGTTAATTTTTTTGAAAATTCATCCACTTGCTTCAAAAAGTCGCTCGTCCTTTTCTGACCTTCTTTGCATGGGAAGTACGGAAATTTTTTGAGTATCTCGGAATTGCGAGGAAACTTCCTCTCTGACTCATTTTTGAATGAGAATTCTATATGTTTGGTTAGTTTTTTAAAATTCATCCAGTTGCTTAAAAAAGTCGCACGTCCGTTTCTGGCCTTCTTTGGATGGGAAGTACATAAATTTTTTGACGGTCTCGGAATTGGGGGAAAACTTCCTCTCTTACACATTTTTGAATGAGGATTGATGTTTGGTTAGTTTTTCAAAATTCATCCACTTGCTTCAAAAACGGTGCTCGTCCGTTTCTGGTGTTCTTTGGTTGGAAAGAACGAAAACTTTGGAATGTCTCGAGATTGCTTGGAAACTTCCTCTCTTTCTAATTTTTGAATGAGGATTCTAGTTGTTTGGTTAGTTTTTGAAAATTCATCCACTTGCTTGAAAAACAGCGCTCGTCCGTTTCTGGCCTTCTTTGGATGGGAAGTACGAAAATTTTTTGACCGTCTCAAAATTGCGTGGAAACTTCCTCTCTTACTCGTTTTTGAATGAGGATTCTAGATGTTTGGTTAGTTTTTGAAAATTCATCGACTTGCTTGTAAAATGGTGCTCGTCCATTTCTGGCCTTCTTTCGATGGGAAGTACAAAAAATTTTTGATTGTCTAGAAATTGCGAGGAAACTTCATCTCTTGCTCATTTTTTAATGAGGATTCTTTATGTTTGGTTAGTTTTTTAAAATTCATCCACTTGCTTAAAAAATGGCGCTCGTCCGTTTCTGGCCTTCTTTGGATGGGAAGTACGAAAATTTTTTGACTGTCTCGGAATTGAGTGGAAACTTCCTCCCTGACTAATTTTTGAATGAGGATTCTAGATGTTTGGTTATTTTTTGAAAGTTCATCCACTTGCTTGAAAAACGGCGCTCGTCCGTTTCTGGCCTTCTTTGGACGGGATGTTCGAACATTTTTTGACTGTCTCAGAATTGCGTGGAAACTTCCTCTCTAACTCATTTTTGAATGAGTATTCTAGATGTTTGGTTAGTTTTTGAAAATTCATCCACTTGCTTAAAATACAGTGCTCGTCCGTTTCTGACCTTCTTTGGATGGGAAGTACGAAAATTTTTTGACTGTCTCGGAATTTCGAGGAAACTTCATCTCTGACTCATTTTTGAATAAGGATTCTATATGTTTGGTTATTTTTTTAAAATTCATCCATTTACTTCAAAAACAACGCTAGTCCGTTTCCGGCCTTCCTTGTTCGGAAAGAATGAAAACTTTTGACTGTCTCGGAATTGCGTGGAAACTTCTCTTCCTCATTTTTGAAAGAGGATTATAGATGTTTGGTTAGTTTTTGAAAATTCATCTACTTGCTTAAAATACAGTGCTCTTCCGTTTTTGGCCTTCTTTGGATGGAAAGTAGAAAATTTTTTTGACTGTCTCGGAATTGCGAGGAAACTTCCTCTCTTACTCATATTTGAATGAGGATTCTAGATGTTTAGTTAGTTTTTTAAAATTGATCCACTTGGTTAAAAAATAGTACTCGTCCGTTTCTGGCCCTTCTTTGGATGGGAAGTACGAAAATTTTTTGACTGTCTCGGAATTGTGAGGAAACTTCCTCTCTGGCTCATTTTTGAATGAGGATTCTATATGTTTGGTTAGTTTTTTTAAAATTCATCCATTTGCTTCAAAAAGTCGCTCGTCAGTGTAGGTACCTTGTTTTGATGATAACAAAATCATGATAAAAGTTCGCAAAAATGATTTCAGAATCCAAGTTTCAATATGTTGATTCAATACTTCATAAAGTCACTCGAGTGTTGTGTCAAAGTGTTCACAGTACTCGAGCATTGGAACTCAATACTCGAGCACTGTACCTTTTGAACTTAAGAAAATTCAGTACTCTCAGGCAACAGTCTAAGTATTAACATAAAGTGTTGTCAATACTCGAGTACTATGTTGTTGCACTCGAGTACTGCACTTTGGAAATGAGTTTTTGATCAATACTCTGAGTGAACACTTCAAGTATTGGCATAGAGTGTTGCCAATGCTCAAGTATTGGAAGTTAGTACTCGAGCATTAGGCTAAAAATATATTTCAAAACAATGCTGTCATGGAGTACTGCAAGTGTGAGCTGATAGCAGAAGCCAACACTCGAGCACTGGGTTTACAGCACTCGAGTGTTGTGATCTTTGGAAAACACTCCAATTCAATACTTCAAGTATTGGCTGAAAGTATTGCCAATACTCGAGTCCTGATTTTTAGCACTCGAGTGTTGACCATTTTTCTCAACACTGTCAGCTAACACTTCCAGCATTGGCTCACAGCATAAGTCAACACTCGAGTATTGGATTTTTGGCACTCGAGTGTTGAGGCCCTTGAGTCAATACTCGAGCACAGATTTCTTAGCACTCGACTATTGTGACCTAACTCTCAACACTGGAAGCCAACACTGCAAGTATTGACTGCCAGCATTGCCAACACTCGAGTGCCAGCTTTTCATCACTCGAGTGTCGAGCTGAAAACTTTCACTGTTCATTAACACTATATCAACACTTCCAGTATTCACTTCAAGTATTTCTAACACTCCAGTATTAAGATTTCTGCACTCGAGTATCATGATCTATCAAAATCATTTCTCATCACTTGAACAGAACACTCGAGTATTCCTAGAAAGTATTATCAACACCCAAGCATTAGATTTTGTCACTCGAGTATTTGACCTTTATCAAAACACTTTCACTCAATACTCGAGTACTTCATCAAAGTGTTAAGTTTTTCTTTGAAAATCTTTTGACCAACACTCGAGTACCAAAATCTTTCACTCGAGTACCAGCTCTCTCTCTCTCCTTCTGACAGCTTTACATCTGACACACTACACCTACACTTTTTACCTACTTTCCTTATCTGTTCAAAGACATTTTGAATTTTAACTGCTGTCATAAATGCAACAGAGGGTGCCCTGAGTGCTGGACGTAGGTTAAGAAGACCGAACCAGGATAAATCTTTGAGTTCATCATCTTTCTTCTCTCTCGGTGACTTTTATTCTATCTTGCTTTTAAGAACTATTAAAAGTTCTATTTAGACCAATTCAACCCCCCTTCTTGGTCAAATCCTGTGCTAACAGTCAGTTTCTGGCCTTCTTTAGATGGGAATTACGAAAATTTTTTGACTGTCTCGGAATTGCGAGGAAACTTCCTCTCTGACTCATTTTTGAATAACGATTCTATATGATTGGTCAGTTTTTGAAAATTTATCCATTCAATTCAAAAACGTCGCTCGTCCATTTCTGGCCTTCTTTGGTTAGTTTTTGAAAATTCATCCTCTTGCTTAAAAACGTCGCTCATCCGTTTCTGGCCTTCTTTGGACGGGAAGTACGAAAATTTTTTGACTGCGTCAGAATTGCGTGGAAACTTCCTCTCTTACTCATTTTTGAATGAGGATTCTATATGTTTGGTTAGTTTTTTAAAATTCATCCAGTTGCTTCAAAAACTTCGCCCGTCCGTTTCTGACATTCTTTGGATGGGAAGTACGGAAATTTTTTGACTGTCTCGGAATTGCGAGGAAACTTTCTCTCTGACTCATTTTTGAATAACGATTACATATGTTTGGTCAGTTTTTGAAAATTTATCCATTCGATTCAAAAACGTCGCTCATCCATTTCTGGCCTTCTTTGGTTAGTTTTTGAAAATTCATCCACTTGCTTAAAAAAGTCGCTCATCCGTTTCTGGCCTTCTTTGGACGGGAAGTACGAAAATTTTTTGACTGCCTTGGAACTGCGTGGAAACTTCCTCTCTTACTCATTTTTGAATGAGGATTCTATATGTTTAGTTAGTTTTTGAAAATTCATCCGCTCGATTCAAAAACGGTGCTCGTCCATTTCTGGCCCTCTTTGGATGGGAAGTACAAAAATTTTCTGACTGTCTCAGAATTGCGTGGAAACTTCCTCTCTTACTCATTTTTGAATGAGGATTCTAGATGCTTGGTTAGTTTTTGAAAATTGATCCGTTTCTAGCCTTCTTTGGATGGGAAGTACGAAAAATTTTTTGACTGTCTCGGAATTGCAAGGAAACTTCCTCTCTGGCTCATTTTTGAATGAGGATTATATATGTTTTGTTATTTTTTTAAAAATCATCCATTTTCTTCAAAAACATCGCTCGTCAGTTTCTGGTCTTCTTTAGATGGGAACTACGAAAATTTTTTGACTGTATCAGAATTGCGTGGAATCTTCCTATCTGACTTATTTTTGAACAACGATTCTATATGTTTGGTCAGTTTTTGAAAATTTATCCATTCGCTTCAAAAACGTCGCTCGTCCATTTCTGGCCTTCTTTGGTTAGTTTTTGAAAATTCATCCACTTGCTTAAAAACGTCGCTTCTCCGTTTCTAGCCTTCTTTGGATGGGAAGTACGAAAACTTTTTGACTATCTCAGAATTGCGAGGAAACTTCCTCTCTAACTCATTTTGTAATGAGGATTCTATATGTTTGGTTAGTTTTTTAAAATTCATCCAGTTGCTTCAAAAAGTCGCCCGTCCGTTTCTGACCTTCTTTGGATGGGAAGTACGGAAATTTTTTGACTATCTCGGAATTGTGAGGAAACGTCCTCTCTTACTCATTTTTGAATGAGGATTCTAGATGTTTGGTTAGTTTTTGAAAATTCATCCACTTGCTTAAAAAAGGCCCTCGTCTGTTTCTGGCCTTCTTTGTTCGGGAAGTACGAAAACTTTTGACTGTCACAGAATTGCGAGAAAACTTCCTCTCTTGCTCATTTTTTAATGATGATTCTTTATGTTTGGTTAGTTTTTTAAAATTCATCCACTTGCTTCAAAAACGGCGCTCATCCGTTTCTGGCCTTGTTTGGATGGGAAGTACGAAAATTTTTTGACTGTCTCGGAATTGCAAGGAAACTTCCTCTCTTACTCATTTTCGAATGAGGATTCTAGATGTTGGGTTAGTTTTTTAAAATTCATCCACTGGCTTAAAAAATGTCTATCGTCCGTTTCTGGCCTTCTTTGGATAAGAAGTACAAAAAATTTTTGACTGTCTCAAAATTGTGTGGAAATTTCCTCTCTGACTCATTTTTGAAGGAGGATTCTAGATGTTTGGTTAGTTTTTTAAAATTCATCCACTTGCTTAAAAACGTCGCTGGTCCGTTTCTGGCCTTCTTTGGATGGGAAGTACGAAAAGTTTTTGACTGTCTCGGAATTGCGAGAAAACTTCCTCTCTTGCTCATTTTTTAATGATGATTCTTTATGTTTGGTTAGTTTTTTAAAATTCATCCACTTGCTTCAAAAACGGCGCTCGTCCGTTTCTAGCCTTGTTTGGATGGGAAGTACGAAAATTTTTTGACTGTCTCGGAATTGCAAGGAAACTTCCTCTCTTACTCATTTTCGAATGAGGATTCTAGATGTTTGGTTAATTTTTTAAAATTCATCCAATGGCTTCAAAAATGTCTATCATCCATTTCTGGCCTTCTTTGGATGGGAAGTACGAAAATTTTTTGACTATCTCTGAATTGCGATGACACTTCCTCTCATGCTCAATTTTGAATGAGGATTCTTAATGTTTCCTTAGCTTTTGAAAATTCATCCATTTGCTTCAAAAAGGCGCTCGTCCGTTTCTGGCCTTCTTTGGATGGGAGTACGAAAATTTTCTGACTGTCTCGGAATTGCGAGGAAACTTCCTCTCTCACTCTTTTTTGAATGAGGATTCTTTGTGTTTGTTTAGTTTTTTAAAATTCATCCATTTGCGTCAAAAACGGTGCTCATCCGTTTCTAGCCTTCTTTCGAAGGGAAGTACGAAAATTTTTTGACTGTCTCGAAATTGCGTGGAAACTTTCTCCTTACTCATTTTTGAATGGGGATTTTTTTTGTTTGGTTATTTTTTTAAAATTCATCCATTTGCTTTAAAAACGGTGCTAGTCCATTTCTGGCCTTCTTTGTTGGGAAAGTACGAAAACTTTTGACTGTCTCGGAGTTGGGTGGAAACGTCCTCTCTTACTCATTTTTGAATGAGGATTCTAGATGTTTGGTTAGTTTTTGAAAATTCATCCACTTGCTTAAAAAAGGCCCTCGTCTGTTTCTGGCCTTCTTTGTTCGGGAAGTACGAAAACTTTTGACTGTCACAGAATTGCGAGAAAACTTCCTCTCTTGCTCATTTTTTAATGATGATTCTTTATGTTTGGTTAGTTTTTTAAAATTCATCCACTTGCTTCAAAAACGGCG
>JANTPZ010130878.1:0-13408 GCA_025593235.1 Vachellia pachyceras
CTAATTCTAGAAAAATAAAAAATGAGTGATTCCAATTTCTAAATTTTGCTTGATAAGTGAAAATATAGGGGGAAAATACTCATGGGTTACAGTTTATTCAAAAACCGTGGCAATGTCCATATGTTACTGTCAGTTTTTCCAGATTTTTCCTTAATCTTTGAAAAATCATATCTCTCAAAATACACATCCAAATTTCGCAATTTTAAATTTCTGATTGAAAAATTTCAGCCCATTTGAAGCTCGTTTGCTATTTTTAACTGTTACTTGAAACATATTCATTTTTCAGGGCCTTTGGAACCCCTTTAGCATTGAAAATCAATTTTCTTAAAAATTCAATGCTAAAGGGGTTACAATATTCGTATGCATCATCCATATGATCATGCATCAACCAATTTTTTTATCCTTCTTTAGCCTTCTTAGCTCATGATCATGCATGCATCATCCCATATTCATATGGTTCTTTCTTGTGGATGTTTAGGGGTTACAATCACAAATATCAAGAGAGCATATCATCTTAAATATGTACACAAAACCATACAAACAAAGACAATCTCTTCATGCATCAAGGACCTTTTCCTCAAACTTGCACCTACATGGTTAGTTGGGGAGGATGAGATTTGGAAATCCCAATAGCAAAACCACATAATCAAAACATTGTGAATGTGTATGAACATCTAAACATATGACACATAAACTTTACTTGAATATGCATATGGCCATAGCATTCACCTTTCTCATACATAACTTCATACACAAAGCATGCGCCTTTCTCATCATAAAAGTTCATGTAACATTCACAAATCATTTTCATAAACATAAAAGGAGATTAGTAGTTTTCCTTTTTCTTTGAACTTTAGGGTTCTCTTGGTGACTTTTTCTAAGGGTGTTTCTTGAAGATCTTAAGACTCTAAAAACCATGGCATAAGATCTATGTAAATATCCAATCAACAAGTTGCCCAAAATCTCACAAAAACGCATGAAAAACGCATGAAACCTCTTGTAGGTTTTTCAAGAGGCCTAAAAGTTCAAGACTTGGCCTTTAAAGCTTCAAAAATCCATCCTATAGCTTCACCCTGAAGCCAATGGAGCCATCAAAATGCTCAAAAACACACCCTTTCTATTTTTTCTTTAGCTTGGACGAAAATAGCAAAAATAAGGAAAGGAAGGATTTTTCAACTTTGCTCATGAAACCATGTGTTTCCTTGCTTCCAAAAACCCTTTTTCTTAACTTTAATCTACTCAAAAACACCTTCCCTTAGACCAAAAGAAATTTGGGCAACACCTCCCCATAATAATGAGCTTTCCAAAAACCTTTACAACAACTTAAAACAACCAACAACTTATCATTTACTCCTTTCCATTTTCATCTCTTGAGGTTCTAGCCATCATCCTCAAAAAGAAAGGCTCACTCAAGGAACAACTCAAGAGAAGGTAGTAGTAGTAGTAAACTCAAGAAAAGAGGGAGATTAGGTTGTTAGAAACTTTACCTAGAGTTATGGAAGCTTGGAGCTCTTCTTCTTACTTGGGGAGGGAGTGATTTCTAGAGAGAAGGAGGAGAGAAATCTGGAGTTAAGAGAGAGAGGGAGTGGCGTGCAAATGAGGAGGGGAAGAGAGTTTTTTCCTAATTAAAGTTATCTCTTGCACGTTGTGTGGTGGTTAATGAAACTTGGAGATCATTTAGTTGGGAAACACTTGCTCCACATTTAGCCACATCACCTTGTCTCCTCCTAGCTGAAAAAGCAGATTTCCAGACCCCTAGGCGTTAATTTTTGCTGGCTGGGCCCTTGCCCGGTCCAGTTAAATGATCCTTGCGCCCTTGCCCGGATCATTTAACAGGACTGGGCAAGGGCCCAACAAGCAACGCCTAAGGGTCTGGAAATCTGCTTTTTCAGTTAGGACGAGACAAGGTGATGTGGCCAAATGTGGAGCAAGTGTTTCCCAACTTGGTCTCCAAGTTTCATTAACCACCACACAATGTGTAAGAGACAACTTTAATTAGGAAAAAACTCTCTCTTCCCTCCTCATTTGCATGCCACTCTCTCTCTCTTACCTCTAAATTTCTATCCTCCTTCTCTCTAGAAATCACTCCCTCCTCAAGCAAGAAGAAGAGCTCCAAGCTTCCATAACTCTAAATAAAGGTTTCTAACAACCTAATCTCCCTCTTTTCTTGAGTTTGCTACTACTACCGCCACCATCACCTTCTCTTGAGTTGTTCCTTGAGTGAGCCTTCCTTTTTGAGGATGATGGCTAAGACCTCAAAAGATGAAAATGGAAAGAATAAGGTTTTAAAAGTAGTAAATGGTTGCAAACTCTTCCTTGAGGGGTAAATGATAAGTTGTTGGATGTTTTAAGTTGTTGTAAAGGTTTTTGGAAAGCTCATTATTATGGGGAGGTGCTGCCCAAATTTTTTTTGCCTACGGGAAGGTGTTTTTGAGTAGATCAAAGTTAAGAAAAAGGGTTTTTGGAAGCAAGGAAACACATGGTTTCATGAGCAAAGTTGAAAAACCCTTCATTTCCTTATTTTTGCTATTTTCGTCCAAGATAAAGAAAAAAATAGAAAGACTGTGTTTTTGAGCATTTTGATGGCTCCATTGGCTTCAAAATGATGTTTTGAGTAGGGCGAAGCTATAGGATGGATTTTTGAAGCTTTAAAGCCATAAAAATCAAGTCTTGAACTTTCAGGCCTCTTGAAAAACCTACAAGAGGTTTCATGCGTTTTTGTGAGATTTTGGGCAACTTGTTGGTTGGATATTTACATAGATCTTATGCCAAGAGAACACCCTTGGAAAAAGTCACCAAGAGAACCCTAAAGTTCAAAGAAAAAGGAAAAGCTAAGATCTTGAGGTAGCAAAACTACTAATCTCCTTTTATGTTTATGAAAATAATTTGTGAATGTTACATGAACTTTTACGAAATGTGACTTTTGTGCTATGGCCATATGCATATTCAAGTAAAGTTTATGTGTCACATGTTTAGATGTTCATACACATGCCATAAAGTTATGTATGCACATTCACAATGTTTTGATTATGTGATTTTACTATTGGGATTTCCAAATCTCATCCTCCCCCAACTAACCATGTAGGTGCAAGTTCTAGCAAGGATAAGGAAAAGGTCCTTGATGCATGAAGAGGTTGCCTTTGTTTGCATGGTTTTGTGTACATATTTAAGATGATATGCTCTCTTGATATTTATTGTGATTCTAAACATCCACAAGAAAGAACCATATGAATATGGGATGATGCATGCATGATCATGAGCTAAGAAGGCTAAAGAAGGATAAGAAACTATTCATGCATGTTAGAGTTAAGATCATGAACCAAAAAAGAGGTTTTGGTGAATTTTTAAGAAAATTGGTTTTCAATGCTAAAGGGGTTCCAAAGGCCCTGAAAAATGAATCTGTTTCAAGTAACAGTTAAAAATAGCAAATGAGCTTCAAATAGGCTGAAATTTTTCAGTCAGAAACTAGACATCCTAAGCTTTAAAATGACATAAAGTTTGCGAAATTTGGATGTGTATTTTGAGAGATATGATATTTCAAAGATTGAGGAAAAATCTGAAAAAACTGATAGTGACCATATCGACATTGCCACTGTTTTTGAATAAACTGTATCAAATGGGCAAGAATTGAAACCCATGAGTATTTTTCCCCTATAGAACTTATCAAGCAAAATTTAGAAATTGGAATCGTTTTGATTTTTCTAGAATTAGTTATAATTTTTCAAAGTTGGGTCAAAAAACTGGAAAATGGCACTCTGAACAGTACCAGCAGCATCTTTTCCGTTTCTAAAAATTCTAGTTCACAATTTTGGATAAATTTTTTATATCTAAGGCCCAAGAGTGATTCATAAGTTATAATAAGAAAATAGGGACAAAATAGGAGGTGTCACAGCTACAAACCCCCTCCCATAAATAGAACTTAGCATCAACAGAAGTAATATCAATAGAAACCACAAATATCTAAAATAACAATAGGAAATACTAAAATATGGCCCTTTGAGAACGTTCAAACAAAACATTTTTAAGCTAAAGAATAATAATCACAACAAACTGACAGAAAGCAATCTAGTAACAATCACAATCCAAAATTAACAAACACAAAAGTGAATATAATCTAAAAAGAGGAGAAAACTACAAACTTCTACCCCTTGATAGAGCATGATAGCAAACAAAAGTAATCATTAAACACCACAAAATTCTAGCAACAATCATAGCTGGAAACCCTAAAATCAAGCCTTATTATAAGGAATCAAAACTTTCAAATGGAACTTGATTCAAGCAAAAGAAATCACAAAAAACAAACATGACAGTCTAGTAAATCATAGTCTAAAAGTGGCAAACAGAAGAAATACTTCATAGAAAGAGGATGCCCAATTACTAATTCCCTCCCGTTGATAGAACTCGATAGCAAACAAAAGTAATCACATTAAACAACAAAAATGTCACAACAATCACATTCTAGTAGAAATAGCAACAACATAGAAACGAGTGTGTACAGATTTCATGCAGGAGAAAGAGGACGCCCAATTACTAATTCCCTCCCGTTGATAGAACTCGATAGCAAACAAGAGTAATCACATTAATCAACAAAAATGTCACAACAATCACATTCTAGTAGAAATAGCAACAACATAGAAACGAGTGTTTACAGATTTCATGCAGGAGGCAGTCTAGTAATCAATCACTTGAAGGAAAATAACTTAGATTGAAAGAATACATTCACTATCACCATCAATTTACACAACATTAATATGGAACACAGCAACAAAATTCCTCCCACAAAGGGGCATCCAAACTTCTCAAGCCTCTTCCAATTCCAAATTTATTGATGAGAAATAAAAAATGGCACATGACCAAAACAATTGAGACGAAGAAAAAGGGAAAACACAAAAACATTGGCAGAAAAAAAAAAGCATACTGGAAAACTAGTAGGATTTCATAAATCAAATCCACAGAAAGAAAGCCAATCCAAAAATTGGAAAATGAGGAATTAGTGCTAAGAATATATGATTTGAAGAGAAATGATAGAAAAAGGAAAACATGAAACCAGATGAAGGAGCTAACCTATTTGCTGACTTTGAGCTGCCATAAGTTAGATCCTCTATCTAACTTATTTTTTCTTTTGCTCATTAGGCTCCATTTCTTTTTTTCTTTTGCTCTACATGAATGAATTGACTAAGAAAGTGTAGAAATTATCATATTAAAGATAATGCATTAGACTTACAAATCTCTTTCTGAGCTTGGAGGATGATGCAAAAGTGTAGCTGAGTCTTCTTGATGTGACTCATAGCTCTTAACCTAATTAGACGATATAATTCAAAAATGTGCATCAGTATTATCCTTTTCCTCTATGATATCAATATGTTGCAGCACTAAAGCTTCATTACACTGGCTTGTTGTGATAATTATCAGTTGATAATCTCAAAATCTGGGAGTCTATAAATGGCGCCTCATTTTCAGGTTCAATGTTAGTTACAACAGTGGTAACATAATAAGTCAATCAATCAATAATAAGTTAGAATTCACCGATTATGACTTGAGTGTATCAAAAATGCAACAAGAAATGCAACACAGCAAGAATATTCAGATCTAGAAAAATTTCGGAGTGTTCTCCCATTTACTGTAGGCACAAACGGATATGCCCAAGGTTCAGTTAACTCATCCAAAAATCAGACTTTTGCAAGGACAAAACAACACTGAGCCTGCACCACCAGTTCCAACTTCCAAGGTGTTTGAGACTTTTTGTCTCTGTTTTCTTTGTTCCCCTTCTTTCACTTTGTTAGAATTGCATACTCTTATTTGCTTCCTTGATCACCATATTTTTCATTTCTTATTCTTCATAGATAATTGCCTTTTCTACCTGATCTGTTATGGGTCCAATCTTCTTTGGTTTAGTAAAATGTGCACGTTTAGCACAAATCAAAGTACTGGCCTTTTGCTTAATCACTTGAGTAACATTATTTCATAAATATGACATGACATTCACTTAGACACTTAGACTAGCATTACAAATCAGCACAACACAAGATTCTCAATAAGTAGAAAATCTTACATGCTATAGAGCCCAAAAGGTACAGGACTGCTGACTTCCATTCACTGATAATATTGATATTTAATTCCAAGAATCTGTGAGACAATGTTATCAGGCTGAAGTTTGAAACACTCGAGAACCTGAATGCCATGAGTAACTTGGTCATCAAACCAATCAAAGCATCAACAAAAACAAAAGAACATGGATAGTAGTGTGCATTAAAAGAAGAAGAGAATCAACTCACAATATCAAAAAGCACAATTTTGGTACAAATGAAAATGGCCAAATAATGACATCAGAGGTCAAGTGAATCAGCACATTTGACCATAAGCTGATAAAGCGTTCAGGAATGGTAATGGCACTTGAAAATCATTAAAACATTAATAATGCTGATTGTAGTTGTCGTTGCTTTTGGGGTTAGACTTTCTATGTCCCGGAAAAGAAGGATAAACTGTAGAGTTGATAGAAATATGATGCAACACATAATAGCATCATATCTGGAAAATCCAACAAATAATTCCAACTTCCAAATATAAGGATTTGAAACTTGATTTTTTTTTCTTTGCTTGCTCATTTTATCTCTCCAATTGTGAAATAGATAAAGTAAAACACCAAAAAAAAATTTCTGGCAATAAGAAACCACAACGCTGAAAGCATACATGCTTGTGATGTGACATGCATCAATGGAATAGAAATTCAAACATTTCTCAGTACAAACATAACTACACTACAGAACCACCCACCCCACCACAGAAAGGAAGCATTGCTCCCCTTTCAATCAAGTGTAGACATATACAAGTTGCTAATGTCTCTTAACAATAATATAGAGGTCCTGTATGCATAAGATTAATCAGAATTCATTCACTGATATAGAGGTCCTGTATATTTGATGCAAGCAAGAATAGGACCAAAAGAGAGTAACATTAGCAATCAAAATTAAATATGTTATGATATTATTGTACTTTCTGGTTAAGAGTAGCCAAGGGAGAAGAACCCAAATCCAAAGAAGATAAACAACTGCTAGCCAACTCAACGAAAGAAAAGACTGACACATAAACACAAGAAAAGTGTGGCAAGGACTTGATTTACACATCCAGCATTTGTACATGTACAGGAGGGAAAATATTAGCAGTGACAGATGGATCAATGAGAACCTAATTAATGTCTAGGCACATACTTAATCCTAATCCTCTGACATAGGCTTTGGAGCACGACGTGTAAGGTTTGGGAATGTTAAAAACTCAATAACTAACAGCCTCTACTCCTGTGTGCAATCTGAGAGCATGTAAACGTCATCTCATAACCACTTAACTATGTGGGAATACATGTCTCGCATTGCCAACAAAAAAAATCACAAATTAAGACAAGGACAGATATGCAAGAACCTAAGACATTTATCATATGATGGCCATAACATCTCTAAACCATTGCTTTTCCCATCAAATCCTTAGCCTTTATTTTGATCAATTCAGCCTCCCCTAAAAATTCTTCCCACAAATGCATAACATTCAACTAAAACATTGTAAATACATCAAATTATTAATTCCCTAAAGAATTAAACAGTAGTGAGGAACCTCAACCTATCACCAGAAGCCTCAAAATGAAAGGGAAAATTAAGTTATTAGAAACAGGCAACAAGAAGAAAATAATAGCTCACCACGTCCTGGAGTAGCCTAATTGGGACCACTTCAGATTCCACAAGCCATCTTGCCTAAAACAGTGAATTATAGGCAAAGGTAATAAACGTAAATTATATTAAACTTCCATGCTATAAAAAAAGCTCATTGTTCACTTTAAGAAAGTACTAATAAATCAGGGTCATTAAGAGCCTACAAGAACCCAGCTAGGGAACATCCTTGTTCTTCATATGAAAGACAACAGATTTAGAGCATCACAAGATCGAATGAAATACTGATCAATTTGACAAGACCGGTGCAATACTCTCCAAACATTTATGCTATAATCAAGAGCAAGAGAGCAGGAAAGTTTATTTAAGTGCATTGATTAACAATATATTAATAGAATTATCGGCAATCAAGCTTTTAAAATTAATTCATGATTCAATAACACGTGATCCACATTTCAGGATGAAGCATATAAACTGTATCTGGCAAGCTTGTCATAAAGTAAGGTGATATAACACTCAGCATTGACTACACTACAGAGAGTAGGAAAAACTGCTTGACTGGCATGCAACTACATAAAAGCACCAATGACGCAATGCACAGTCAGGAGACCTGCAATGGCGACACCTGATAAAAAAGAATTATTCATAATGCAGAAGGAGATGAACTTCAAGAACTATTAACAACTGGAGGGAATAGATTAAGAACCCACAGAAAACTCATTATAGTTTCGCAAAGGTATTCTAGGCTAAAATCCAACAAAACACAAAATAACACACCAAAACATCTTAAATTTGACCCTCAATTAACCAAAAATCCTGTGAAACCGTGCCTCCCCAGAAACGGTGACGGTTTGAAAATTAGTGATCAATTGTTATTGTGATCAAGAACAACAACAACGGGAACTTTTCGTTGTTTCATTCTGTTGCGGAAGTTTGATTACACGCTTAACCAAAATTTAGGTGTTGGAAAGAGGAGGCAAGATTCCCATTGCAAAGAAGATTCATCAATTCAAGATTTTAAACAAAATGGAAAATATGATTTACCAAGACATACCAGAAACCCTTGAATGAAGAGTAAATTCCCAACGAAGCACCGAGCATAATAGGTGAAGACTAAGAGGGGGAGAGAACACAGAAGAAATGAGCTAGGAAGAAATTGAGCGATTAGAATAGAATCGGAAAATAAACGCTTCTCAGCTAATTCCAAATATATATACAGACCAATTGCACAAATGAGCCGTTACAAACAATATAATCGTCGAATGATGTAGCCGTTGGAACCCATTTGAAATTTTTGAATAATTCAAAATTACCGTTTCAACTCTGCAAGGATTATCTACGATTTGGCTGATGGCGACACAGAAATCAAAAGTGGACGGCTGAGATTATTTTGTAATAGCCATTAAAGTAAGTTATTGGATGTAACTTTACCTAAACAGTCATATGAAATAAATATCTTAAGACAATATAAAAATGTTTTCTAATCTGAAATTAAAAAAGGTATGGACATAATTTTATAAAAATCAATACATTATATTATATATGATAAAAGCCTAATTTTTATCAATTTTTTAAAATTGATGTTTAAAAACGTTTCTTAAGAATGCATGTGACTAAATTATGATTTCACTCCTCAGTTGATGAACTGAATTATGAGTTTCATAAAAACAGGAACACCACGAACATTGTTACATTTTACTACTTTCATATCACCATTACTTCACATCAAAAACTTCAAAGATAAATTTACACTATAATCTTATACAAATATCAACCTCTTGGTTTATTGTCCACAAATAACTTCTAAAATTATCACATGAAAATTAACGAAAAATAATATTTAATTTATTTAACTACTTTTTACTCAGTTCACTCTCCATATTTCCCAATAATCCACATAAATATCAATCAACTCACACAAAAATTATATATAATGAATCAAAATATCCCAATGTAACAATAACTCTTCAAAATATTAAAGTGGGGTCATCATCTTCACATTCACATGTTCCAATGAGATGATTACTTGCTATACCAAATATCACTAATTATATAATACTTGGTCATCATGATATTTTTCTAGATGAAACATGCATGCATATTTGATTTGAACAATCCAAAGGATTCATTCGGATCTAGATATGTGAGCTTCACATTTGCAAGAACTTATGAGCTACTAATTACACAAGGGAAGAAAGCATATTGTTTGAATTAGAGTGAGCAATAAGCAGCAAAATTGCAGCAATAAAAGCTATTCTCCAAGGGGTACTCAAGTATTCAAGCTTCAAGATTGACTTATACTTGTGGTAAGGGTTCTCATAAAACTTGTTCAATTCTTCACATAGAGAGAGATGATGACTGTTGCAACTCATGAACACAATTTTTGTCAAGAGTGTTGACCAAGGAAGCCACTTCACTACTGCTACCCAACAAGGCTTCCACAATTCCCTTCTCAACAAGAAACTCAACATCTTTTCCGGTGTCCAAAAGATGGTTCAAATGATCGTTTGGTTCCCAGGTTCCCAACTTTGGTTTTGTGGCAAAACCAGGTTTTGTTCAAGTACTCACAATTTTTACCAAAGCTATTTTAGAAATAAAATCAAGGTTTGAAACTTAGGTTTTGAAAAGAGTATTTTCTTGTTAAATCACACTTTATCTCCTAATAAATTTTCTCTTTCCTCTTTTTTCTTTTTTCTTCTTACCTATTTACTTTTTACCTCGAATTAAATAAAAATCAATAACTTCCCAAACACAATCACCTTTTTAAAACATGTGTTTTATCTCGAAATCCGTAAAAGCTATTCTCCCAAAATCTATTCTTCAAAACATAGATTTTGCCTCAAATTCTTAAAAACTATTCTCCACCGGACTTTCAAACGAGCTCATAGAGGATTTACATAACCAGTCACATAGCTCTCGAGAGCAAGGTGACACTGTTCAAATGCAACTATGGCTGCGTTTGGAAACATGTTGGGGAGCCCGTTTTGGCTCCCCAAACCCATTCTCACGCAAGCCGAGACAAAATTTCTCTCACATAAAGTACCTCGGAATCTATGTCCGTTTTCCCAACGGGTTTCCAAACGAAGCCTATATATCTAATCACAATCGCAGCCCAATCTCTTACCTGAATGTGTGTGTGTGTGTGTGACTTTTAATTTCTCTCGTTTTTCTCTCTTGCTTGTTGAGAAATTTCGAAGAGAATCGTCGTAAAGAGCAACTTTCAGAAAATCTTACAGAACTTTCTTTATTTTTTTATTGCGAGAGAATTTTGAGAGGAAAAAAAAACACTATTTTCTTGTAGTGACTCCTCATATAATATTTACAAGTAATCATCACCAATTTCAAATAAAATTCGTGGGGCGTGCGTAGTGAACATGAGATTCTATTCTTCTATGAAATTAACAAAGTCCTCTTAAAAGATTTATCCTCAGTGAACATCTGGTGACTTGATATATAGATCCTACTAAGAAATTAATGATTCCTTGTAAATGATGTGATATTTTATTATAGTATGATTATTAAAATATATAATTAGGGAATTAATAAAATATCCCGAGTGTAGTCCGTAGTCATTTGGGTTGAACCCATATAAAGTAGCCCTAGTCAGCTTTATAAAAGGTTAATATCTTATGGTGAGAGTACTAAGTTAAACTTAACAACCATTCACAATTACTCTTGAAGTTCCCTGACTAGTTATAATTATATCCCCGATTGTTATCGTTAAGTCGGCATCCAATCAGAAGAGACATGTCACTTATGAGTTATATTTTAAGTCATATAGACTAACTCATGATCTATTCCGCAAGTATATTTTTCTCCTTGATCTTAGATCCCAAACTAGAAGATAAAGCAATGGTGAGAGAAACTATTTCTTCCACTACTTTATTTGTCAATTGAAGAGAGCACATAAATCTGGCCTATATACTTAATTAATATGAGTTTGTTGTTAGATTTACAACTAATTCGTAGGAAAGATATAAGCGACATGTGAATAATAAAGGGGCCATGTGATATGTCAATAAATAAATAAACATTTCATTGATAACCTATATGCAGAACTTTAAAATACTATAAATTTAACCTTTAGACAAAACAGTTGAGCTCGCATGATCACTTTATTATATTTTTATTAGCACTCACGTTTGCATTGGAATTTGTACTCTATGCTTTAAATAGAAAAAAAACCTAATCAATTCAAAAAAAAAAAGGTATTGCACCATGTGCTCGGCAAAACGAAAAGATGCATATATTATTATAATATACATATTATACTACTATATCTCCAGAGACATAGCTTGAGGTTGACTGAATTTAGCAATACATATACATTGTGCAGATGATCTAAAATCCACTTGACGAGTTTAGAAATGGAATAAAAGTTGTGTTTCCGATCGGTGATATCTGATATTTTCTCCAGTTTCATGGCTGCATCACTTAACATATCAGGTCAAGTATATCTTCCTCTCTCGTATATAGCGCAATATCTGCAGCAAAACTTAGTTAGTGTTGCTTTTTTTAATATATTTCTTTTTTATTGTTATATAACTCAGATCTGAGTCTTGAAGATCAGATTTAGAAATCTAAAAGGATAGATTTTCCTATCATATGCTCAAATTTCCACGAGAGAATGAAAAATTAGAGCAAATGACAAACAAATTAGTATAGCCTTAGAGGAATATCCTATGCTAGCTAGTATCGCCTATTAATATCATGGAGTTAATTATAGGAAGATGAAGGTCATTAGAAAATCTTTACACAGAAGAACTTGTTTTTTTTTCTTAATTAGAAAATTTTGAATGCTTTGGTGATGAGTTGGGTTGTAGAAAAGAAGTAAAGTTTGGGGCGAGCCTCAAATCAATAAGATCATAAGACCCCATTTGGTTTGTAAGAATAAGAAGGGTGTGGGAATATATAATGGCTAAATCGGATGGAAATTCTTGTGTAACTTTATTTTTCTTTAATTTAATAAATAGGTTTCAGGCATTGCAAAGTAATTTAATTTATTTAAAAGATAATATTGCCAGAGGATTGTACATATAACCCACCAATGAGATATATACATTAATAGAAAGACTTGTACTCTAGCTTTTCTGAGGTATATCAGCATTGTTAGCTAAATTTTCTTATGGCTGAAGAAGAATACCATATGGTTAAATTGCTATCATGACTTGCCATTTTGCAGGTCCATCAAAAATGGGGATATTGGACAAGAAAAATGAACATAAACCAAACTTGCTAAGCTCACTAAAAGCCAAATTAGAAGCCATAGACTCTTTTAAGCTTCCCTTAGGATCAGGATGCATGTTGCATCTACAAAGTGCCACAAAAAGTTCGGAAAGTGAACCAAGAAGCCTACACACCTACGGCAGTTTCAATTGGTCCATTTCACCATGGAGACAAGAGATTGGAATCAATGGAAGAGGTCAAACTATGGTGCCTCAACAACTTTCTAAAGAGGAATCAAGAAAAATTGTTGGAGGATTATGTTGAAGCTCTAAGAGACTGGGAAGATGAAACTCGATGCTGTTATTCAGAGACCATATCAATGAAGAGCGATGATTTTGTAGGCATGATTCTAACCGATGGTTGCTTCATCATTGAGTACTTCCTCTCATGTCTAGGTTTGTTAGAACAAAACCCTTGGCGATTTAAATTATGGCCCCCTTGTGATATAAACCTAGACTTGATTTTACTTGAGAATCAACTGCCATTTTTCATTCTTAAAGGCCTATTTGACCTAACTTTTCCCA
>JANTPZ010130885.1:0-13250 GCA_025593235.1 Vachellia pachyceras
AAAAAAATTTATAAAACTGTTTTGAAAACAAAGAAAACACAAAACAGAAACAAAAAGGCCATTTTTGAGAGCCAAGAACGAAGGAAACTCACTGTTGCCAATCCAGCGCTGGGGTATTAACCAAGGCCAAAATCCTACGGTCCTCCTCATCTTTACTCATCGGTGGAACAACCTATTACCAAAACACCTCTTTGGGGTTCTAAGGAATTCCACATCAAAGCAATGTTTTAAATGAAAAGCAAGTTAGAAAATTAAGGGATACACTTGCGTATCATGAGAGAGGCATCAATAGCCGGTTTGATGCTCTTTATAGACTTAGTGTCCACCATTTTCTTTTTCTGCAGAATGCAAAATAAATGGCAACTCAAGAGAAGAATCAAATATACCGGTTGACACTGAAAGGTAAAAACAATATCTTATGAAGGTTGGCCGAGTGTGATGGTTCTTAATTTAAGATCAGTAAAATAAGATGAAAGAATGAGTTTCTTGATAGGTTCTTGATAGGTTCGTTGGGACACAATTGGGCTCCCTCCTCCTCAAAGGAGAAAGAATGAGTTTCTTGAGACGCCCGCCGGACGGAGCAAGGAGATGAGAATCGAGAATTGGAACTAACCTCTTTTCAGATCAGTGACGATAGAGCCTTGCGATGAGAATCACCAAAGGGCTGCAATCAAAGAAAATATGGAGCAACAGAGAAATATCCACCCAATCGGACTACAAAAGAAAGAAAGGTAATGTATATTAACATAACAAACCTTGATGAATAAGAAAGGTAAAATAAAAAGTTTTCGGTGAGGATTTTGGGTACAAGATTCGAGTTCTTTTTTTCTTGTGGGTTGATACTAATTTTGGAAAGACTAAATCGGAGGCTATAAGAAAAGGGGAAGTGTTGTGTGTGTCTATATATATATATATATATATGACAATACAATTAGATTATATGAGAAAAGTGATTAATGTAAAGAGAGAAGAATAAGACCTCTTGAAATTCCAATGTGATGCGGCAAGACTCTGATGGGGTAGATGATGTGAGAGAGGAGCGGGAAGTGAGAGAGGAGAGGCTAAGATTTAAAAAATAGAAGAGGTTGAGACATAAAATATTAATAGAAAGAATATATAAGATAAATGAGTAAGTAAAGTAAATTAAAAATTTGACCAGATGAGGACGGCCGTGATTCATGTGGAATGTGAAATTATTTATCAATTGTTATTGTTTTTCAAGAACGTTAACACCCTAAATAGCTTCTTCACACACATAACCAGCAAAGGAGATAAAATAAATATTAAAATCTAATATTATTAATAAATAATTATTAATTAAATGGTCAGAGATTTATATTACTCAGAAGAAATTTTGACATGATTTTCATGGACAAACAGTCAAAGAGTTGAATATATTAAAGAGCAAAGTAGCACCCATCACCCTAATTTTATTTTGTAATATGAATCCAGCACCCTAATTTGTAAGGTTTCAAAGAATGTAATCATAAAAACTTTTGAAATAAATGCATTCTAATTAAGAAAGTCATTGTAACCATATATTAAAGAGCAAAGTAGCACCCATCACCCTAAAGGACAAACAAACAAAATTACTAACTCAACACATTACATTAACCTAAGACTCCAATATCACCCACATAACACTTGACATGATTTGGGAGAACAGGTTTTCAATTTTGGTATTGAAATGATAAAGAAACTAAAGGGCTAAATTATTAATGTAAGCATTAGCTTAAGGCCACGTTCAAGAGATCAGCAAAAAAGCTAGTAGAATATTGGTAAAACAGTAAAAGGAAATTCAGCCACTAACTCATGGAACCATATTCAGCTAGACTTGCTCAATACCCCTAAAATGAATTGTGAACTGTTGAAGTTCCCCCACTAAAAATTGTACAAAAAAAGATTAGGATGCTAGATACACATGAGAAATAAGATTAGAGTGATAGATGCTGCTATAACCTTATTAAATTATATATACCATATTTTATATTTCAAATTTATGTATAAATGTCAAAAATTAGTATATCAAATTTATAGACAGTTATATTACTCAAAAGATATTTTCACATGATTTACACTATCAAAAATATTTAATTGGAAATATTCTAATAAAAAAAAGTTAAATTACTCAAATTTTAATTTATATCACTAAATTTAGCAAATCATTAATCAGATTGTCTGATATAATTTAAGATTTAGAAATTAGGTCAAATTAACTCTATACTCTTAAATTATTAAAAAAGGTTAATATTATTATTACTCCCTCCACGTTTGCCTTTGTCTTTTCTTCTCCTTCTCCTTTGTCTTTATTCTCACTCTCTATGCCACCACCTTCACCTTCCCTCACTGTAAATCTTACTTTTAAAAATAGAATTCAAACATTCCCATATATCCAAATTTCATATATATGTTCTGTTTTTCTAAATGTCTTTTCAATTGATAACTTTTAAAAAAAGAACTCAAGAAAAGAAAACAAGAGATGCAGATAGTATACAAGAAGAAAAAAATATTCAAATGCTGAAGATCTATTTTCAGGTGCAATATAACATCGACTATTGTAAAATTTGTATAATCTTTTTGTCCATGTTGCTTCCTACTAATAGTTTAAGATTCCTATACTGATGGTTTAGATTTATTACTATTTGAGTGTAACATCTTTATTTCCTGATTTTTTGTTGTCATCTCCTTACATTCTTCTTGTAATTTTATTTATTGTTTGATTTTATAGTTGCTAAATTTATGGGATTTGTGGTGGTTATAATTAATTTCTTTCTAATATATTTATATTTTAATAATATAATAACTTTTTTATATTTTTTATCCAGCATAGTCACTCACTTCCAACCTTTAAAGGGCTGGATATGATAGGCATTCAGCATATCCAACACTAAGTGAACTTTACATGATGGCACTTCTAACGTCTCGAATAAAGACATCCATTGTGTGCTAGACATTAGAAAGCATTTTCATTGGATTTTAAAAGCCCCTTTTACAGCTGTGGAAATGCATCCATGTTAGTTTTTTTTCCATTAAAACACTCCCCCAACAAATAATAGTCAACATTGCTAATTTAAAGATT
This sequence comes from Vachellia pachyceras, assembly GCA_025593235.1. NCBI lineage: Eukaryota > Viridiplantae > Streptophyta > Magnoliopsida > Fabales > Fabaceae > Vachellia > Vachellia pachyceras. The sequence continues at coordinate 3,080 of JANTPZ010130885.1, forward strand.
ATGTAATTTTTCCATTAAGTAATTTAGTACCATGATATAAAAAAGTACTTTAGCACCTAAAAACATTTATAGTATTTGATAAGCATTAGGTAAAAATCTATAGGTAGATTTGCACTTTTTCTAAATAATTTTATAAAATGGGAGTTAAAATTGTAAAATTAAAAATAATGTAAATTAAAAAATATTTTAAAATTTAATATAATTTTAAATTATATTAAATGGTTTGTAGAGATGATTACGTAAATGAAATAAATTTCTTCTGAGAAACAAATGAAATATATATAAGATTAGAAATAATTGGAAGGACATAAAAGAGATGTGTGGAATATAAAATAGACTATAAATGAAAAACAAATTTTACCTTTGTTTAATATGATTCCTTTTCACTTATAGAATAGCTTGCAACAATATTGTGCCTCAAATCACTAGAATATATTACATGCAGCCAAGAATATTTTCATAAAAAATAACAAATTATGTGGAGTTTTGGCCTATCGGCAATTCGACCTCGCCCGAGTTCCAAAATATTCAAAACAGAACATTAGAGAAAATAGATTTTCTTAAATCTTTTTTTTTTGGCCAGATAGAAACAAAAGGATGTATTTTATGAATTTCATCAATGAATGAATATTGAAGTAGATGTATTCTTGGTATTCATTAATGCATACACAATAATCAAGAGATATCTTCTTTGTATGAAAAAAAATTGTAAGTGTATATATCAATTGGTAAGGACGGAAATAGATCGGGCGATCTATCAGAATGAAGCATGTGGCCTGACATGTAAAAACTTGTACAGACAAAACTTTTTACAAGCTCAGGCCGTGTAGAAAACATATTTCCCTAAACAGGTCAGGCCTAGGCCACTTATAAAATTTCTTTCTATCAAAACCAATCTCCTCCGTTATCATTTTCTACTCTATTATTATCATTCCCTATTACATTATTGTTAACAAAGTTAATTCAAATGAGTTATTTTGAATGTTCATTCAAATATCTTGAAGATGAGAACTTTTTTAATGAGTCATAGTTTATTTAAATGAGCATTCAAAACCAATCTCCATTATTGTTATCCCACAATCTATTATTGTTCTTTCCTATCCATTATTATTATTCAAATGGATATCTTTTTTTCATATATTTTTCAGCAAGTGATATTCAAATAACCCATTTTCCATTCTAATGAAATTTTCATCTTCAGCTTATTCGAATATGGACTCAAGATATCACCTGAAATTTTTAATAATTCATTCGAATGAGCATTATGCTTCATTTGAATGAAATTCTCATCTTTAACTTATTCGAATATGACCTCGAGATATTTGGTGAAATTAGGGCTGAGCAACGGGCGAGACGGGCTAGCTCGATGGTCAACCCGTAGCCCATCCGTTTATTTTGTAACGGGTTCGGGCCAGCCCGTAACCGGTGTAAACCCATTTAAGCCTAAAATAAACGGCTGTGAAAAACCAGACCTGGTTCATTTACGGGCTAACCCGGTTTGAAATTTCCAGGCAGGAAGAAATACCAGAATTAGTAGCTGGTCCAGTTCTTGTCCTCATCGCGCATCATCTTCAACCAAAGGTTATTCGCTCTGCTGAGTTACTCTAGGATGCTTCCATGACCTCATGATAATCCAAGAGGATGAATCGTCATGTGGCCTGAGGGCGTTCCAGATGAAGAACAACAATCTCATCCTGGATTAACAAAAAGGAAAAGAAATTAGCAACGGTTCCTATTTTGGCCAGTAAAAAAACAATAGAAAATTGTTAATCGATTTCATTCACAGTAACTGTTTGGATGAATTTCTTGAAAGAGATGGAAACCTACATCGGAATCGACAAATGAACTCGCTCGCCACTGCTTTCAGGCCAAACCAGAACAACGAGCAGAAGCAGATCCCGCAAGAGGCGGCGATGACTCCGAAGCAGAAGCGCAAGACCATGGAACCACTTGGTTCTCTCCTTCCTCCTCCTCTACCTTGTCTTCTTCATCGTTATCTTCATAACCAGAGTCGGCATCAAAACTAGAATCTCCACCATCTTCCTCATCATTGTCGTGGCAATCAGGACCATCACGAAGATAATGACGATGATGATGATCAGGATCATGTTCTTACTGCTGATGCTTGTGGGAATCGACGGCACAGGGGTTGCAGACGTAGTGAGTCGAGGTGTGCTTGGGAATAGGAAAGAAAAGAAAAGGCGAGATTGACACAAAAGGGGGGATATGTTGAGGTCTACGGAATCAAACGCGGGACCTTCAAAAATAATGCCACAAGTCCCTAACCACTGAACCAGATGTCAAAGTCAGAACTTGTACTACAGAAGCATTATATAATAGGTATTTATATATGAAAAAAAATAATACATATATATATATATAAACAAGCGGGCACGAGAGCCTACGGGTCCTTGTCTACATGCCAAAGAAAATGCTCAACGATATCGTAAGGATGAATGCTTGACTTGATCATACTATATAGTTGTATCCAAAACCAAGAAGAAATAAAAATCAAAACCAAAGTAAAAAGTAAAAGTGTTTCTTTCATGCAGCCATAGAAAGAGAGAAAATCACTTTTGCAAATCCAAGGTTGGGATATCAACCTCGGCCTTAATATTACTATCCGTGGTCGGAATTAATTTATTAGATGGAATAGGCTTTATATCACGAATATCATATAGCTCATCACAAAAGTCATCCAATTCGTCTGCAGCATGTCAATATAAGCAATTAACCACATAAAAAACACATCTGAAATATTTATAAAGAAAATGATAAAATAAGACGCATACATCTTTCACAACAAAGGTATCCACAGCTGGGGCATCAACTAAGACCTTAATATTACTATCTTCATTAGAATTAGTTTTATGAAGGTTGGCCAAGTGTCATGGTTCGTAATATAAGATCAGTAAAATAAGATGAAAGCTGTATAGGAATATGATAGATCATTAAAATTGATGAATCCAGTAGCGCTCTAAATTTGGAGGGGGAAACCCACTTCTGAGAATAAAAAATAATAATTTAGATTCGAAATTGGAAGTATCAGGGAGCGAGTCAAAGGGTAAGAACAAGAGGAACGGTTTGTCATATTCTGGGGAAGTGATGAGCACATGGGTGTGGTGTTGACTGATTTTCATTCTCTTTGTTTTTTTTTTGTTTGGGGGGAATGCTGCATGAAGGTCATGACCCATTCACTGAAACAGGCAAAAGTCACAGAGAAACAAAGGAAGGGGGAATTTGCATGGTGCAGGCCTCGTGTGTACAGTTAGTTTCATAGGGACAGAATTGGGCTTCCTCCTGCTCAAAGAAGAAAAAATTAGTTTCTTGATAGTTTCGTAGGAACAGAATCGGGCTTCCTCCTCCCCAAAGGAGAAAGAATCAGTTTCTTGATAGTTTCGTAAGAACATAATTGGGCTTCCTTCTCCTCAAGGGAGAAAGAATCATTTTCTTGATAGTTTCGTAGGGACAAACTTGAGCTTCCTCCTCCTTAAAGGATAAAGAATTAGTTTCTTGAGACGCCAACTAGACGGAGCAATTCGAAGGGACAAAATTGGGCATCCTCCTCCTCAAAGGAGAAAGAATCAATTTCTTGGGATGTACTCCCCGAAACAAATTTAACCACATAATATATTCACAGTTAATTATGTAATTCTAATTCCTTCTGATACCATTTGTAATTCCAAACAAACTAAACTCTAATACCATTTATAATCCAACAAAATACCAGACATTTAAACACAACTAATTATTAAATCCTCAAGGTCCATGATAGAAAAGTTGTAGGTGAGACACCAAGCCCACACCATTCAAAATTTACAGTATCATTCCGACCCAGGGCACAAAAACTCACCCACAAGCCACCACTAAAACCCATAAGAATCAACGATATTTAAGCCTACCCTTAAACATGCATAGCCATAAATATTACTTAAATAGACACGTAACAAATTAGAGATGGCAAAAGATAAATTATTAACCATATGTCTAATATCATGATATAACCATAAGGATAAAAGCAAATCAAACTATGCAAGCCCTAAAGTCTGGGAATATACATTTCTCCTTAAGATAATCTAACTACTTAGCATACAGTGATAACTACTGTCAAACTGTTTATACCCATCACATGTTGCAGCCCCTTATTCCCCTTCTTTATTTAATATATATATATGAGGAGCATGCGTTGATGCTCCATTCACACATGTATATATTGTTTTATTTAATATATGTAAGCCATGTACAGAGGATGCTCAATAGCAGGTTTGATGCTCTTTATAGAGTCAGTGTCCACCATTTTCTTTTTCAGCAGAATGTAAAATAAATGGCAACTTAAGAGAAGAATCAAATATAACGGTTGACACTAAAAAGGGAAAAACAATATCTTATGAAGGTTGGCCGAGTGTCATGTTTCTTAATTTAAGATCAGTAAAATAAGATGAAAGGTTGGTCGTGTGTACAGTTGGTTTCGTTGGGACAAAATTGGGCTCCCTCCTACTCAAAGGAGAAAGAATGAGTTTCTTGATAAGTTCGTAGGGACAGATTTGGGCTCCCACCTCCTCAAAGGAGAAAGAATCAGTTTCTTGATAGCTTCGTAGGGACATAATTGGGCTCTCTCCTCCTCAAAGGAGAAATAATGAGTTTTTTGATAGTTTAGTAGGGACAGAATTGAGATCTATCCTCCTCAAAGGAGAAAGAATGAGTTTTTGATAGTTTCGTAAGGACAGAATTGGGCTTCCTCCTCCTCAAAGGAGAAAGAATCAGTTTCTTGATAGTTTTGTAGGGACATAATTGGGCTTCCTACAAAGGTTATTCGCTCTGCTGAGTAGCTCTAGGATGCTTCCATGACCTCAGGATAATCCAAGAGGATGAATCGTCATCTGGTAGCTGTGGGCCTGAGGGAATTCCAGATGAAGAACAACGATCTCATCCTGGATTAATGAAAAGGAAAAGAAATTAGCAACGGTTCCTATTTTGGCCAGTAAAAAAATAGAAAATTGTTAATCGAATTCATTCATGGTAACAGTTTGGATGAATTTCTTGAAAGAGATGGAAACCTACATCGGAATCGACAAAACAAACTCGCTTGCCACCACTTCCAGGCCAAACCAGAACAACCAGCAGAAGCAGATCTCGGAAGAGGAGGCGATGATTCCGAAGCAGAAGCGCAAGACCATGGAACCACTTGGTTCTCTCCTTCCTCCTCCTCTGCCTCGTCTTCTTCGTCGTTATCTTCATAACCAGATTCGGCATCAAAACTAGAATCTCCACCATCTTCCTCATCATTATCGTGGCAATCAGGACCATCACGAAGATAATGACGATGATGATGATGATCAGGATCATGCTCTTGCTGCTGATGCTTGTGGAAATCGGCGGTACAAGTGTGACACCTCCTATTTATCCCTCTTAGCTTCCATTATATTGATTTGGAACCAATTAATGGCCTCAAATAGCTCACATTGTCAAAAGGGACCAAAATGAAAACATTCATTTTTTTAAGAAAGTTACTATTCACAGTTTTTAAGGCCAACTTTGAAAATTCATAACTAATTCTAGCAAAATCGAAATTGAGTGGTTCCAACTTCTATTTGAAGCTTAAAAATTAATTTATGAGGGAAAAATACTCATTTGAATAGAAACTTGTCCAATTGATACAGATTAATTTGTGAAAATGTACTGTTCATATGGTAATTTTTCATTTTCCCAGGATTTTCTGTGATTTTTCGCCAACTTTGGACAGTCATAACCTTCTGTACAAAACTCCAATTTCAGTGATCTTTGGCTTGTTTTAAACCTTGTAATGTGAAATAGTTTTACACAAAATTTTCAGCTCATTTGGAGTTCATTTACACTGTTTCCCGATAGGGAAAAGTAGGGCAAATGACCAACTTTACTTCCAGCACTTAGCCAAATTTTTACCCTACTTGACTTCATAACTTATCATTTTGATTTCTAACCTTTTCTTAACCATATTAACTTATATAATTAGGCATTCTTAAAGCATACATTAGTTATCACAAGTCCATGATACATAAACAAGTTACATTACATTACAAACTTCAAACATAACAACAAAGTTCATAATGAAGTCCACAACATTGCACATTAAACTTTGCTTCATAAATCAACCACTTTCTCCTTACCCTTGAGTGAGCTTCCACCTAAAAATGGTTAGTGGGAGAGGGTGAGATTTTTGGAAATCCCAGTAGCAAAACTTTCTAACACACATTATAAAATTGCATGACAACTTTCATTATAAGTGTGAATTCATAAAAGTGCAACATGTAACAATTAAATGCATATGGCCATAGCATACAAAAGCACATATTCACACTTTCAATCATCACAAATTTTCAATACAAGTCATGCATAATTCATACACATTTTCAAAGCAATTAAGTTTAAGGTTAGAAGGTCTTGCTACCTTTACTATTTAACTTTCCTTTTTAACTTGTAAGCTCTCTTGGTCTCTTTAAAATTAATCCTCTTGCACCAAACACTTGCCTACATAATCAACAACATTATGGCCATTAATCATAAGCCATTTCCAAAACAAAAACCAAGATAAAACTCCCTTGAACCAACTCTTGAACTTTATGAACCTTAGAAACCCTAACTTGTCTCTAATGTCTTCCTATGCTTCCACAAACTTGTGACCACTTTTACCCTGCACAAAAACTCATTTTGGACTTATTGGAAGTATCAAAATCATCAAAAGAAACTTCCTTCCCTTTAAACCAGCACAGGCCGAGAGGTTTCCCCAAAAATTCTTAACATGTGTTTTTCAACTTTCATCATTTATAACACTTGATTCTTGTTTCCAAATTCATATTCAAGCATGGTATAACTTGATTTTAGCTCTTCTATATCAAATGGAAAATTGGGCAGCACCTCCCCTAAAACTTCATGATTTCCCAAAATTCAAAATCACAAAAACAATCTCAAACAACCACAATATATATATATATCAAAACACTCCTTACAACACAAGGAGGCTTTTACCATCAATCAATGGCTCTAAATCCCTCTCTTTCTCACTTTGCTCTCAAGAACCTTAAGCATCCAAACTTGAGAAAGAGAGCTCAAATCAAAATTACAATCCATGGAAGTTGTAGAAGAAGTTGAGAGGAAGATTTTGATATATAGCATGAGTTGTAACTCATCTTACCTTGTGATTTCTCAAGCTCTTCTCCTTCCTCTTGCTCTCAAAAATGGCGTCCTCCTCTCTTCTTTTTCTGCCCAACATGTCGGTTTGAATGGAGGTGGAAGAGGAGGGAAATCACATTTATAAAATGTTTAAAAAGGAATGGAAGTATGAGATTTAATCTTGAAAATCAAGGGCTAAGATTAGCCCACATGTGAGACACTTTCCTTCCTCTCATTGGTCACTTAAAAATATCATCATGGAGGCTTAAAAATCTGTTTATGGTTTGGTTACATTAACCAAACAGAATTCCATTCGGTTACTTCTACCGATTACACGTTTTACCGGTAAACATAACTCTATTCCGGTAAATCTTTTTCTACTTTTCTGGATATGTTTTCTTCCTCATTTAATCTCTATAATTCCCTCTTGAATATATTAAAATCATAATCCTCAAATTGTCCCTTGATCCATCCAAAATTAACAGGATTATTTTATCCTGCCGAAAACTCCTGAAACCGAGCAATTTTAGAATAAATCATTTTTAGGGCTTTATAATTTTCAACATTTTTCATTGATATTCTAGACCCTCTTCTTTCCCCAAAATACCTTCTAAATTATCCCAAATAAATTTTTGTAATAAATTGTATTTTTGGGGATTTTCGGGCCTTTTTCCTCATTTTCGGGAAAATCGCCTTAATCGTACTTTGGGCAATAATTTTATAAAATACTGTAAATTCCACTGAATTTTTATAGACTCTGCTTTTTGGTCTTAGGGAACTCCTGATACCTTAAATAAATATTCTCAACCATCAAATCTTTAAAATTCCATAATTCCTTATCTAGACCGAATTTCAACAATCGGTTGAATCTCTGGTAATCAGTGAGTTATGCTCTATCTTTTGGGCATCTGTGAATTTTTCTGATTTTTGGTCAACTGTTTGACTTTTTGACTTTGACTTTGACTTTTTCAAATGATCAAAATGCCCTTACACTTTCTCTTAATGACCAAAATGCCCTTTCACAGTCTAACTTTTCATAAATTCCCATTTTGCCCTTGACTTGATCTTTTGGTTTCTGACCCCTAGGCAACTTCCCAGGAGTTCACCCATCCTTGAATTGCTCCTGGGACGAGCACGCTTAACTTTACTATTCCTACCGGCTTCCATCCACCGGGCCAATTCTGGTTCTGCGACTTTCGGCCTATAACTTTATTCCATTTATGAACTATCAATCCGTGGGTTTTAACTTGACTTTTAACTACTGAATTGGCCTCTTTTATCCAATGACAATATTGCCCTTGGTCTTTATATTTAATGACATTTATGTCCCTGGCTTACATTCTTGGTAATCTCAAAGCCTTATGACTAAATTGACCAGGGTCTTTTTTATCCTCCGACATCTTTTCTTTTTGTACTTTTATTGCTTAGCCTTGTCTTAACTCCTAACTAACGATTTGGCCTCTATGTTAGTTTACAGAAAAGGGTGGATATTAGAACAGGGGTTGCATAAGTAGTGAGTCAGGGTGTGCTTGGGAAGAAGAAAGAAAGGAAAAAGCGAGATTGACAAAAAAAAAGGGATATGTTGAGGTCTACGAAATCGAACGAGGGACCTTCAAAATTAATGCCTCAAGTCCTCAATCACTGAACCAAATGTCAAAGTCAGAACTTGTACTACAAAAGCATTATATAATAGGTATTTATATATAAAAAATAATATGTGTACAAACAAGCTAGCATGGGAGCCGGAGGCTTTGCCCGTAGCTCGTCCTGTATACTCCTTTAACCCATTTAGAGCATGCCTGTTACGGGTCATTTTTTGACAGGCCCAAATGGGAAAATTTTGTCTCAGGTCCTACAAGTTTACCAGTTGCAGGTCACTTACTCAGTCATAACTGAAATTTTTCATAATTCATTCGAATGAGCATAGTGCTCATTCAAGTTAGTAGCTTATTTTCACATATTCCCCGGCAAAATATACATGTCATTCAAATGAGCTTTGTTACACATTCGAATGGAATTCCCATCTTCAGCTAATTCGAATATGGACTTGACATATTTTTCATAATTCATTTTAATGAGCACAGTACTAATTTGAATGAATGACTTATTTGTAGAATATAATCCAGCCACAACGTGCACTTCATTTGAATGAGGTGAGTTATGCATTTGAATGAATTTCCCATCTTTATCATATTCAAATATGGTCTCACAATAACAAATGGAATATTTCATGCTTCATTCAAATGAGTACTATGTTTATTCAAAGTGTTGGACTGTAGAGAAATAAGAAATGCTTCTTCCGCATATTTTTAAAATAATAAGGGCAATATAGTCTTTTCATTGAGATTTCAAAATCTCTATTTGGTCCTGATCCTAATTTGAGATTATGAAAATTGAAAACCCTGAATTGTCCTTTTGTATTCTTAATAGTCTTTTTCCCCATAAAAATATTACATTTCAATAAATTATTTAAATTGAAATCTCTAAATTCAATTTCAAATTAACTGTTTAAATTGTTGAGTCAATATTTCCATAAACATAATTAAAAGTGTTAAGGTTAATGATTGAACATATCTTTTATAAGCTTAAAATGAAATTTAAATTTGATGTAAATTCAAACTATTAAATTATACTATAGCCCTAATTCAAATTTCATAATATTGTAACGTCAAATTTGGAATTTGCCAACTAAACTTCCCTGTATCGGTTAAATTTCGATCAGTTCGCAAAAGCCCTACCGCCTAAAAATCATTCAAATCAATCAATAAATCCCCAAAACAGAAATAGGTAACATAAAAAAATTAATATCTAATAAAAATTTCATAAAATTTTAAAACTTATAATCATTATAAAAATTTTCATATTGCCACAAAACTATTAGAATTGGAACTTATTATAAAATTTAAAAGGTTATTCATACTTGTTTTAATTTTTTGTATTAGTTTTCAACCATTCTTATAATCAAATATTAAATTAAAAATGTAATGAAATTTCTGTAAAATTTAAATTCAATTTTTTATCA
>JANTPZ010130891.1:0-11812 GCA_025593235.1 Vachellia pachyceras
TGTGTAGGTATACAAGTGTTCATGATTTTTAGATGCTTGTATATGAAATTGGAATTTTTGGAAGTTAAAGAGTAAGGGCTGTGAAATTCGTTTTCTGGAAGCAGTGTAATTGTAACGTAATTTTGTGTGGCCAAATGTTGTCCAATGACCATGAAACTTTCCAGAACTAAAGTAGACTTATCAAGCTTCAATTTGATAGGTCATATGAGTTAATTGGACTTGTGTAATAGGAGATATGAATTTTTGAAATTGTGTCCTGTTTCTGGAATGAAATCTGGAACAGTTTGTATTTGACGAAATTCTGGGAATGATATGGCTGTGATAACCAAAATTGAGTATCTTTATATGAAACTATACAGAAAGAGCTTCACATAGAAATTTGAACCACCCCAATTGGAGTTATATAGAATTAATTATGATTTTTCAAAGTTTAGTCAACATGATGACAGCTTTTGGTTATTATGCGAAATTAAGAGAGAAAGTAACCAAATGTAATTTGTAAGAATTCCAAGAGTAAAAGTAAGCCTTTAGGGCTAATGTGGCCCATTGGGCATTCACTTTTCATAGCTCTAATTATGTTATTAATTCCCTAGGGCCATAAAGTGACAAAGGAAAAGCTATGGTTAGAAGATCAAGGTACTTAAGGAGGAGGCAAAATGTAAAAGGTAGTGAGCTTACTTACTTGTATGTGTGTGATGTTTATGTTGTGCATTGATTTGCTATAGTGCTTTACTAGATTATGTGAAGCATGTATGAATGAATGAAGCTCTGTTTTATTTTTACTATGGCCATAAGTACATTACACAAAACATTGAGCACGCAGTATTTCATTATGTGAACATGAGCCTATATAAGGCAAGCATATCATGCACTGGCATTCATCCTACATGCATTGTTTGTAATGTTTGCTACTGGGATTCCTCGACTCTCACCCTCCCCCATTAAACATTTCTAGGTACAAATGCATCCAAGAGTAAGGAGAAAGTTTATGCCATATGCTGTCATGAGTCCGCTCTTTTCATTGACTTCTGAGGAACTACGTTTCAGTACGCTATTAGCCGCCATACCATCGGAGTTCATTTCGCTTTACCCATTCTTGAACATGATCATTACGTTTAGTTCATGAGTGAGTTCCCTAAGTACGCTATTGCTGAGACTCTATGCCTTCCAGGGAAAGGTTGGCATACCCCTTATAGGTATGAGATTTACATTCGCCGTTCAGAGTGCCGTCTTGAGACAAAACCATATATTCACCTCGTTTGCAGTAACATCCTACTGACCAGCCACTTAGCGAACCTCACAAAGAAGCAGGCCCTTTGCATTTATATGTTGATGCAGGGGATCAGTTTCGATGTATCCACTCTCATTTATTCTATCCTTCCTCACTTTAAAAACCATGAAGGCCATCATTTACCCGCATCTCATTGCTGACATGTTCACTGAGTTAAAGATCCCAGAGTACTTTGAGGATTATCCGTTTGCCCTTGCACCTATTTTTATTTATGAGAGGATCCATCGAGCTCCCGCACCCCAGCCTGTAGGAGGATGGACACCTTGCTTGCCCAGAGCTTGCATTTTAAGCTACCACCAGAGGAGGATGATCTTGGTGGTGCAGGACCTTCAGGAGTTGGACCGTCTGGAGAAGGCGAAGCAGCAGAGGGAGCTGGGGAGGAGGAGGCTGTTGTAGACGTGGATTTCAAGAGCGACTCGGCTATAGATGGATAGGACTAGTTTTCTTTTCTGATGAACTTTAATACAGTTGTACTGGATTTCTTGTGGATTGTATTTTACAGCTGTATATGTATAGATGTTTTCCTTTGTTGTTTCATCCGAATTCCATTGCATGCTTGCATGAATGTTTAGTATTGTTTGCGAGTTTTGCACCTTAATTGCTTGTTAATTTTTCCCTTCAATCATTTAGGACAATGTTTGATTTAAGTGTGGGGGGAGAATTATGATTTTGGTTTTCCAAGCATTACCTTGATTTTTTAAATGCAACTAGAATTTTTGAAGGTTAAATGTTGGGCTATTGTTACTGAAAATTTTGGAAATTTTCAAGTTTCTTTAAAATTTTTCGAAAATTGTTGAATTTCCAGAGGTTTTGAACTGCATTTTTGCTCTCTGACCATTTTCGCAATAACTAACTTTGTTGTTCGTCACGGCAAAAGTAGTCAAAATAAAGCAATTCACCTCTCGGGTGAGTTTCGCTGCAACCATCTTATGATTGCGCCACGACAAAATACTTGCACACAAAACTCACCTCTCGGGCGTGGTTCGCCACGACCAAATGCAAGTTGCGCCGCGGTGAAACTTCAGTGCAGTTAAAAAATATTTAGTTTGTCAATTTTCAAATAAAGATTCCTCTTATCTTGTTGCTTTTAATACTCCTGAGCAAACTTATGAATCATGAATTTTATAGAAATGCTTTGGGAAGTTGATGCATGAATTAAAGGATAAAAGCTTTTGGTTAATTGCATTTTTCGAGTAATTAGCAAATGATAAGCGTAGATGCAGTTCTAAATTGACTCTGTGCATTTTTAATTCTTGAGACTGTTTAATTGAGACATTAGCCTTGTCGTGAGGATAATTAGGCCTAATTCCATTTGATTTATGTGGGTCTGTCTTGATTTTTAATCTCTCTAGAACATGTCTTGATTCTTAATCAAAGCTTTATGATCCAATATTCTGTGAAAAGGATAGCGGCCTTCATTTCAAAACCCTTCATTTTACCCAAACACAAGCCTTTCAAAACTTAACTCTTGTCACCCTTGTGAGCCCATTCACTCTTGAAAACCAGCATTTGGAAAACATTTATATATTATATATGCAAGCATATTTTGACCAAATTATGTTTTATACATCTCTAAAAAAAGAAAAGAAGAAGAAGAAGAAGAAGAAGAAGAAAATAGAAGTAGAGAAATAAAGAGAAAAGTAGTATAATAAATATGTATTTTTCTCTAAAGTCTTGCAAAGGAATTGAAATGAATGGATTCCTTTTGTGCTGAGTATTCAAGGATTTCTTTTCGTCATTTCACTTCATTAGTTGAAAACCCCATCATTCACCTTAAAACCCTAAAGTCCTCTTGATTCACATTTTATTGATCTTGTAGTGGAGAGGTAGAATAATTACAAGCATATGGTAGAGATTTGATTAGGCAGACTATGAGTGAAATTGTCCTTACTTAGTTAGCTGAGAGAGAAACACTTCTACCTTTGAGAGGAAGTCTCTTTTATTCAGTCTTTTGAATTGAACTCTCTTAGCGATTGATTTACAATTGTCTCTGCCATTATCATTGTTAATGCCTTGTTAAATGCTTTCACTAAATTCTGTAGTCCTGGACTCATGAGGATACATTCTTGATGCATTAATCATTTAAAGTTTTGAAAAGCTTTATCTAGGAGTACAAAGTTTAAGTGTGAGGGAATTTGATTGAGCATTATTTATATCTCTTTTGCACTTGACTTTTCAGAGTTTTTAGTTCAATTTTAGCCCATTAATTACCCTTCTGGTGCTTAATTTGAGAATTAGAGTTGTTGATTTGGATTAGTGTAATTTTGGGTGCATTTTCCATAATTATGATATAACTGTGCTTAAATTTCATCATGAGCAAGTGATACTACAAATATTTGCTATTTTATTTCAGGAACTCTGATCAAGAATTTGGGGAAACATCTCTGGAGAAGTTCGCCACGGCGCAATACAAAGTTCGCCTCGGCCAAAGTCAAATAAGGCAACAAAGAACTCTTGGGAGAGGTTCGCTGCGGAGAAACTTCAACTTCACCACTGCGAATATCGCGCATCAGCACCAGAATTTGCTCCAAATGGAAAATAAACCCGACCCAGTTCCTTGGATTCGACCCTGGACAATTAGGACGACCTAATTAGGGTAAGTTCGATGGAAGGAAGGTGTGGAGGAAGCAGAACACACACACACACACACACACTCAATTTTCTATCATCATCTCTACTCTCCAAATCCTATTTTTCACTCCATTTTCATCACCATCAGTCCATCATGTGCCTTCCATCATCTATTCGGAGCTCACTTTCGTGTAGCATGAGTGGCTGAGCATCTCCTTTCCTCTTGAGGATGAAGACGGTCTGAGTTCGGAGTGCTGAAAGGGGAGTATTTGTTTTCAATCTGTATCTATGTTATTGATTACTTGGATTCTGAGTTCGAACTTGTAATTTGTATGTAGATACTTGGTCTCAGTCGAGCCAAACTTGGATTATTTGTGTATTGAAGTTGTTTTGTGTTTTACGTAGTAGAATGAAGTCTCATATCTACTTATTCAGTGAAATGTTTATTGTTTTCTTTAATCTTCCTAGCTGTGCTTGATTTTAGAGGTAATGATGTGTTGAATTGAATTTTGCACCTTGTGACTTCCGTACACACACTAAGTGTTTTTAAAGGGTTTCATGGATGGAGTTCATTACATGGGATTTCTGACCCAGCGAGTTGTTGGGTTTTTGATTACGAAACTTAGTGCGAAAATGAATACTTTCCCTAATCCTTTGCGAACTATGATGGCTTAATTCATTTTTAAGAGGAAATCCACCATCAAACACTTTTTCACTCCAAATCTTGTTTTGCTGCTTTCACATAATTCAAAAATAACAAAAACAAAATTTAATTTTGTAGTTAAGCTTTTGGTACATAGTAATTTTAAACTAAAAATAGTTTTCATTTGCATTGCGGACTTAAGCACAAGCTAGAATCTAATTGGTACACATTAGTTCTGGAGAGAATGACCCTAGGGTTGCACCCTGTGCAATCTTTGGAAATCACAAATAATTTTGATCCATTTCCAAGTTTAGACAACGACAAGATTTTATAATCTGTGGCTTAGGTCAGATCACTTGTGCTCACCTTTACCCTACACAAAATCTCATTTTAAAGCCATTGGAAGCATTAAAATCATCAAAATTCAACTCCTTCCTCACCATCACAGATTTGGACGAAAATACATATTAAGAGCAACAATTGATTTTTCAAACTTCAACATATATAACAACATATTCTTGATCCCAAAACACTTCTCATACATTATCTACTCAAAAATAACTTTCCTTATTATGTATAGAAATGGGCAGCACCTCCTCTTAGGGTTTGAGATTCCAAAAATTTCTACAACCATTAAACCCAAGCAAAATATACATCAAAAGACTCCTTAACACTCACGGAGTGTTTTGCAACCTTTGGTTTCCTCTAAATATCTCTCTTTTCCATTTTTCCTCTCATGAACCCTAACTTTCCAGCCACTAAAAGAGAGCTCAATCCAAAAATCTAAACCATTAGAAAGGTAGAGGAGGTTCCAAGGATCAAGAAAAGGTATAGGTTTGCATGAGGAAGCTTCTTACCTTAGAACTTTGTGAAACATCTCCTTCTTGCTCCTCCTCTTCCATGGAGTTTTTCCTCTTCTTTTTGGCCCCAAAATGACGTGAAGAATGGCTGAAGAGAGAGCCAAAAATCTGCCTTAAAAAATGCCTCTTAATTGTAATGGAAGGTGGAGATTTAGTCTTGACTTACTAGCTTGATCTAAAGGCTTAAGATTAACCAACACACAACCATGTGCTTGCTTCCAATTGGCTCTCATAAAGTTGTAATTATTGGCTGCACATGGGTTAAAAATCTGGTTGGAACTTTAGTTACACTAACCAAACCAATCGCCATTCGGTTACTTCTACCAAATACACTTTTTACCGGTAAGCGTAACTTTATTCCGGTAAATTTTTCTTTCCTTTTCTGGAGATGTTTTATTCCTATTTTAATCTCCATAATTCATTTATTAATATGGCGAAATATTTATCCAAAAATACCCCTGAAATTCGTCCAAAATTAACAGGGTAATTTTATCCTGTCAAAATCCCTGAAAAACGTACTTCCGACGTGCAATTTATTTTTAGGGCATTAAAAATTACTATAATTTTCATTGATGACCTAGCCCTTTTCCTTTCCTCAAATTACTTTCCAGAATGTCTGTAATTAAATTTAAAAGAAAAATCCCATTTTCAGGATTTTCGAGTCCTTTTTCCTCCGTTCTAGGAAATCGCCTTTATCGTCTACTGGTAATAATTTTATAAATTATTAGAAAATTCACCTTATTTTTCTATGCCCTGAACTCAACTGATTGAGGTCTTCTTCTGATATCTCAAATAATTATTTTTGACCAATTTACTTTCAAAATTCTCTAAACAGAGATCTAGGCCGAATTTTGACAATCTGTCAAATTTGAGTTTATTAATGAATTTTGCTCTATCTTTTGGACATATGTAAATTTTTCTGATATTTTGGTCAACAATTGAATTTTTTACTTTGACTTTGTCAAATGACCAAAATGCCCTTACACTTTCTCTTATTTACCAAATTACCCCTACTTTTACTAATCTTTCAACATTTCAAGATTGCCCTTAACTTTTATGCCATTAATCTTTTTGTGTAATGACATTACAGTCCTTCCTAGAAAGTCACCCATCCTTACACTACTCTAGAGTGAGCATGCTTAACTACGGAGTTCTTATAAAATTTCACCTGCTAAGCCAAGTCTGACTTTAGGTTTTCCAGTCCATCGGCATTATCTTTTTCCGTGCTTTCTATATGTGGGTTTTAACTCAGCTTTTGACTATCAATTTGGCCTTTTATGCCAAATGACCATTTTGCCCTTGATCTTTATACTTGATGAATTTTATGTCCCTGGCTTATATTCTTAGTAATTTCAAAGCCTTATGACTAAAATAACCAAGGTCTCTTTGGTCCATTGATACTTTCTCTTTCTGTACTTTTATTTCTTGGGCTTAACTTATCTCATAACTATCGGTTTGACCTTTATTTTAATTACAGAAAAGGGTGGATATTACACTTTACATTTCTTTTCTAACTCAGAGGAATTCTTAGCAAAAACAAAATTAACATCAGCATTAGTAGTAGAGGTGTGGCTAGTTTGACACCATTTGTAATCATGTACAATCCTTGATCTGTTCCCTTGGTTACCACTCCTTACAACAGAATCTCATGCCTCTTTTTGTCCTTCACGAAACACCCATGTGAATCGATTTCAACAAAAACATTGGAATTATCATTAGTCAATTTGTAGCCTTTAATAAGATTCTTTGAGATGTCTGGCGCAACAAAAACAGGGTTAAGTTTTAGTGTTCTAATGGGATTGTCACACAGAAGCTTTGAGTTTCCTGATTTCACAACCTTTAGAGACTGACCATTTCCTACAAAAAGAGAGTTTATACCAATGTTCATTATGCCAGTGTTAACATTCTTTGGGGTATGAATCACATGATGAGTTGCTCATATGTCCAAGTACCAAGAAGGGTATGCAACTATTCAGAATTTGCCATAAATGCTGAAGCGTTTTCATTCTTCCTGGGTACTCTATAGTTTCTATCAAACCTGTGCCGGAAGTCCAAGATCTCATGTCCATGTTTTTCACAGAGATGGCAGTATTTATCAGATTTTTGCCCTCTATTGATTCGGTTAGTTCTCCTATAGTTATGGGTGATTCTACCTTGGCCCCTTCCTCCTCCTCTACCATGCCATCCTCTTTCAAATTTGTTTTGGTTCTGTGTCTGCACTGACAAATTTACAAAGGCATTAGGTAAAGCAAATAGTGAGTTAGATTGAATCTGTTCCATTCTTGACTCATAGGTGAGGAGTTTGGACTGCAGGTCATCCAGTTGAGGTTATCTTTCTCGGATAGCATAACAACAATGGGGGTATACTCATTATCAAGGTCTGCAAATGTTTGAGTAATGAGATCTGCATTGGTTATAGGTGAACCAGCCAGCGTGAGACGGTCAGAGAGACCCTTCATCTTAGCAAGATATTCTTTCATTTTGAGACAGCCTTTGCATGAACGTTGGAATTCACCCTTCAAGTAGGTTACTTGAGATCTAGTGTTGGCTCTGACATACTTTTTCACTGATTTCCACAGCGCAACAACAGATTTGCAATGCGTCATTTGAGAGGCAATTTCTAGTATCATTTTACTAGCAGCCACCCAAGGATAATCTGATCGGTGGCCTGCCAATCTTCATATACTGGGTTGGGATAAATCTTTGCAGCTGCATCTAAGAGGTATTTAGGGGGAATGGCTTTTTTGCCTATTAAATACCCTTTAAGATGATGTCCCCACACGATTGGAAGAATCATAGACTCCCAGGTGAGTAAGTTTTCTCCATCCAGCTTGATGAAGTAGGTCTGATTCAAGGAGCTGAGCAATGGTATCGGTTGAGCAGAGATATTGGGAGATGAGGAAAAAGCCGAAAAGGATGTTGGGTAGGCAAAGTAAGTGGGGTAAGGATAATACTATAATATCCTATTTTATAGTATTTAATTAAGAATTTTTAAAAAAAGAAGAGAACAAGAAAAGAAAAGAAGAAAGGGAAAAGGGGTCAATACAGCAATTATTTTTGTTTTTGGGTCTTTAGATGTAATTTTCTCCTTCTACTATCCTTATCTCTTCCACTGTCTTCTTCTAAAATTAAAAAAAGTAGGTAAAGGACACGTATTGAAACTAAAAGGACTAAAAGTAAAATGGGGACAAATTATAAAGACCAAAACATTGGTTTGAGTTAACTCTTCTGATTGACTCTGAAGATGACCAAGGATTATCTTAGGCTTCCAACCAGGTTAGCTTATAGACACCTCAGAGAAACTGTCACAAGTTTTGTCTGAGATGGGATCTGCTATTCATAGAGATCAAGTAGGGGATTCTGATCCAAATGATGGTTTAACAGTTAGAGAATTGGAGAAGAGATCTATTTTAGTCATGGAAATGCCATGGAGGTAGCAAATAGTGAGAATATAAATGTGGTTAGACGATCCAAGAGAGCCAAGTCAGATGGAAAAATGGCAATATGATTGGTAATTTTTAAAGATCCTACAATGATAAGTTTGGTGAGAATGATAATGAAGTTAAAAGTGTAAGTGATTTTCTCTATATGTGTATTTTTATAATTTTGAAACTCAAATTAAAGACCTTGAAGCTATGTTTGCTAAGCTTAAAGTAGCAAAATTTTGTACACAAATGAGGATTATAGAGCCAAAGCTAGTTAACAACTATTTGTAATGAACATTTATGCATGCAAAATAGTTTATCTCATTGATACTGATATGCTCACATGTTTATTGATGATTATTAATCAGTTTGGTTTGGTCTATTAATTTTTTGGTAGATTAAGCCTGTATGTAAATTATGTATTTAGCTTTTCAGAATTGTATAATTACAATCTGTTTTGGGTTTGAATGGAACTATACTCATGTTTAACATACAACTTTTGTCTCAAATTATGTCAAAGTTTTAACTAATTAAGATGGTTAACGTTTTCAAGAACCATGTAGGCTGTAAACATTAATTTGTTACATTATGAGGAGTTAACTTATTCTGCTAGACTCAGTATCATTCGTGAAGGAAAATAATTTCTTATTATTCTTTCTAAAACCTTGTCCCATGTAGGATCATAAATAAAGGAAAGGAAGGCCCATTTCCTTTCTATAAGTCTCTTTTATGTCAAGCAAATGGGCTCGAAGAATGTGAGTATGATATCCAATAATGTTATAATATTTTAACTAATAAGCCCAATATTTTCCATTCAAACATTAGTGAAGTTTTATTTATTTTTAAAACATTAGTTTATGTATTTAATAAACCATGGTTCGCTTTACTACTTGAGGAACTAAAACTCAAAGTTTGAAACTTATGGGACCAAAATCAATATGAGGGTAAAGTTTAGGGACTAAAGATTGTATTGACCCTATTACTTGTTAAGCCCAATATTGTACTTTATTACTCATGCAAAATCATAAATTATGGACTTTTACTTGAGAAAGCAATCGTCATAAAGGATTTTGGCTTCTGTCATTTGTCCGACCACCATCATTTTGCTGGAGCAGTTGCTTATATTGATGGTGGCGGAGTCAAAACAGGTGAGACAGTCGGAGATGGAGAGGTAGTTTCTATTCCTCTCACCCCATTTTAGCAAACTACACCGAGAATTTTGATACCATAACAGCTCTTCTTGGGAATGTACTTTATTATAATCCTTCCATAGTTCCTGTTCAATTTGAACCAAGTGCTGGCTATCCCTTCTTACCCTACTTATTTCTATCCCTTTTATTCACTGTAGAACATTTTTTCTTTACTGTAATCCTTCCAATGTTCTACTCTCCTGCCTCCCTACAAACATTGAGACTTTCTCATTCCAGCTTTCCCTACTCCAACAACTCTTAACAATATTGATCCTACCAAGATGATAACATAAAAACTTATCATTGTCAGGCCTTGGAAACAAATCAAAAAAGTTGTGATTTCCAAGGATTACACTATAGGGTGCAACCCCTAGGTCGTTCTCTAAGGAGCCTCGTGCACCACTAGTTAGATAGCTTATAGTTAAGTTCGCTTTTCAAGTGAAAATCGTTTTTGATTCAAATTTGTATGGACTTAAAGCTAAATACAAAACAAAGTTTCTTTTTGGGATTTTTTGGGTTTTGGGAAAGCAATAAAAACAGAATTGAAATACAAAAGGTGTTTGATGATGGTTTTCCTCTTGGAAATGGGTTAGACTATCATAGCTCACAAAACATGAGGGAAAGTAGTAGTTTCGCACAAAGTTTCGTAATAAAAAACCCCAACAATTCGCTAAGTCAGAAATTTCATGCAATGAACTCCATTCCAAATACTTAGTGTGTGTAAAGAAATTGCCAAGAGAAAAATCCAACTCAATACAATATCGCCTCAAATATCAAGCAAACTAGGAAGATAAAAGAGGGCGACAAAGATCTCATTGAATAGGTAGAAATGAGACTTCACTCTACCAAGTTAAACACAAAAAAATCAATACATAAGTAATCCAAGTTTGGCTCGACCGAGACCAAGTATTTAAGTAAAATCCCACGTCTTAACTCAGAAATTATGCAATCTATAACATACATACAGATTAAAACTGCCACTCCCCTTTTAGCACATTGAGCTCAAGCCATCTTCATCTCCAAGAGGAAGGGAGATGCTCATCTGCTCATAGCAAGCAGTTCAGGACTCCGGATGAATGAAGGTGCATGATGGAATTTGGAGATGAGGTGAAGTGAAAATAGTGTTTAGATAGCAATGGAATGAGAGAAAATGAAGAGATGAGTATGGAATGTGTGTCTGAATGTTTTCTTGCCTCCTTCTCATCCTCTTCCTCCAAACTTACCCTAATAGGCATGTATTAACCGCCCTGGGTTGGATCCCATAGGATGGGTCAGTTATTCTTTTCATTTGGAGCCTGATCTAGTGCTGTTACGCAATATTCACAGCGGCAAACTGTTCCAGAGATGTTCCCAATTGTCATTAGCTAGAGTTCCTGAAATAAAATAGCAAACATTTGAAGTATCACTTGCTCATGATTATAATTAAGTGCAAAATGCACCCAAAATCAAGCTAATCATGATCAACAACTCTAGTTTCCAAATTAAGCTCAAGAAGGGTCATGATTGGGCCAAAAATACAATAAATGCTTTGGAAATTCAAGCAAGATACTAGAGAAATAAAGCTCAATCAAATTCCCCCACACTTAAACCTTTATACTCCTGGAAAAAGCTTTTCAAAAACCTTTAAATGATCAATCCATTCAGAATCTATCCACACGAGTACAGGACTATAGAATTCAGTAAAAGCATTTGTCAAGGAATTAACAAGGATCAGGGCAGAGACAATAATAATTGGATCTCTGAGAGAGTTCAATTCAGAAAACTGGATAAAAGAGACTTCCTCTCAAAAGGGAAAGTGTTTCTCTTTCAGCTCACTAAGTAAGGACAATTTC
>JANTPZ010130915.1:0-22659 GCA_025593235.1 Vachellia pachyceras
TGGAGTTCGAATTTGAAGCATGGTGTGAACTTGCAGGATTATCTTAAGTTCGAACACTTTCCTTTCGCATAGATAAATCTACCACTAATAACAAAACAATGTGAAAGATAATATTATCTTAAATCTGCCACTGATAGTAAAATAAAGTGGAAGATAATATTATCTTAGTTTAAATGAATGAGTAAATAGCTAACCTATCATGTCTACTGAGAGTCTGAGACTTTGCAATCATTGACCATCAGATTCCAGACTGAGACACCGAGTGATGTGTAATTGTGATTTGGGCCCATAGGAGCTGCACTAGACTGAAAATAGTAGTACATACTGTAAAGTTGACACAAAAAAAAAAATAAAACCTTTATCCAAGTCACCCACGCAAGATAGTTCTTTATCCAGATATTCCTTGAAATGTTCAGGTGGCTAATTTTAATTGCTCAACGAAGCATATACATTAATCACTTTGTCAGTTTTCTAATTATTACATTATATTATAGCTAATGTTCTTTTTCAAAGCTCCTTTTCTAATCTAGCCTTTGTTTGACTTACAACGGACATATACATTCATTATTGTGATTGCAGGATATTCCATCCATGTAAGATACAGTTGACTTTTTAAAAAAAAGTAAGGAAGCTAATTAAATTGTTTTAAAGTGTTTATATTTTTATTTTTTTCTTTAAACTAATTTATTTGATATGTAAACTAATTGTTAATATAATAATACACAACATATGATATGATTAAGTGTCTTCTATTTAGAATAGGATGGAGTGTATATCAAGTGATTGGTTTGTGGTCTGTTTGGTACAAGGGAGGGAAATTGAATGCAGGGAGCATTTTATTGAGTTAGATTTAAAAAAAATTAAAGATATGTGGTTAAAATTTTTTATTAAATTTTCTTCCTATTTTATCTTGCATATTTTATATTTAAATTTTTGTCTCCAAGTTTTAAAATCTAACTCATAAATTTTTTTTCTCCCCTACAAGTGTCTCTTACCAAGGCTTTCTTAATTATGAGATTATAAGTTCAAATGCTCTGTAGAGTTGAACATTGAGTTATAAGGAAAAAAAATGAATGAGAGCATGCATATATTTCAATACTCCAACGGGGTATTTATATGCAACTTTATCTTTTCTGGGGCTAATCCTAAGCAACTTTTATTTTTATGTCTTAAAATTCAAATTACTTTTCCTTTTCTACTCCCATTAAATACGTATCTTTATTTTTGTTTACTCATATTCTCTCTGTTATACTTTTTTTAATAAATAATGGCATATTTGAGAAAGATATTACATATTTTACACATTTATTAGATTAATTAATTTTTTACTAATAGTTCATTTTGCCCAAACAATGTTTCTATGTAGTTTTTTTTGCCTTATAAAACTGTGTTTAATCAATGAAATAGTGCAAATTTCATGTAATTTGCAAGCTCATCCTGATTAGTATGACATGACACATTCTGTTACGTTTGACGGTTTTTTTAACAGCAGTAGGTAGTGGTCAAAATATGAAAATTCAGGGTGTTGATTTTTGACTTTTAAAGATAAGAGGAGTTATATACAACTGACCTAAAGTTGAGAAAGTATTTGTATGTTAGCCAAATTAAACTGAAACAAAATTAGGAATTTACTATGATGAACGGTAAATTATTAAATAAAATTTATTTAATAGAAATTTTAATAGAAATATATGCTTTATATTATTCTTAGAGTTAATATTTTAGATTTAAGTTTATGTTTTCAAAATATATGGCAGTCCGTATAATTAAAGTAGAATATATTTATATATACGGAATGCTTAAAAATTTGACTTATGAGATTGACAAAAAAATTTACTTCTTGAGATCTATTTATAATTCTCCCCTAAATAGGAACTTTTTGTGGGGTTTACAAAAGAGAAAGTAGAAATATCAATCAAGATTAATATGGATATTGATATGAAATTTATACAAAACTACATCATCCTTAGGGCATAGGAACGGGCAGGACTGGGTGGTCTGATGTTCAGCTCGTAGTTCGCTCGTTTATTGTTACACACGGGTTTGAGCTCAGCCTGAACTCATAAGTAGCCCATTTAAGCCCGTCTTAAACGGGCTACCTAAAACCTGCTGGGTACAGATGAGTTAAATGGGTTGCCCTTTATAATATTTTTAAGTATCAGCACGCAGCATAATATGGGGGCAAAATACCAGTACGTCGCAGTAGCACTGATGTAGCCGTATTAGTATTAGTTTTCTGTTGGAATTTCCAGAGTTTTAGAATCAAAATTAGTCCATACATGACCCTTTTATGCTTAAATTGGTATTAGGAGTTGTTGATTTGGATTAGTGTGATTTTGGGTAAATATGCCATGAATAATGAGTTATTGTGCTTAAATTCCATCATGTTCATATGGTACTTCCATTTTCTTGCTATTTCATTTCAGGAATTCCTCAAATGTAGAAGAAAAGCAGTTTTGGATAAGTTCACCACGAGCAATTACAAGATTCGTCGCAGCGAAACCTCAAGTTAGCCATGGCAAAAATCGCGTATCAGCACCTGCTTTTTACCCCAGATGGAAAATTACCTGATCCAATTTGCAAAATCCGACCCAGAACGGTTGCAACACCCTATTTAGGGTACATTTCGAAGGTTGAGAGGGGAGAGGGGAAAAAAGGGAGGCTGAGAGCTAAGAAGAGGGAGCTCCATTCATTTTCATCCATCCAAACCCTACTCTACCTTCATCTTCCATCATCCATCCATGCATAATGCTTCATCCATCCATTTGGAGTGTGATTCTTCCTTCCATGAGGAGCTGATCATCTCCAACCTCTTGAAGATGGAGTAAGCCGTAGTTCAAAGTGCCGAAAGGGGAGTATTTGCTTTCAATCTATATTTACTTTATAGATTACTTAGATTCTGATTTGGACTTTGTGATTTGTATGTAAATACTTGGTCTCGGTTGAGCCAAACTTGGATTATTGTGTATTGAGTTGTTTTGTGATTGACATAGTGAAATAGAGTTCATTTTGCTTATTCAATGAAGTCTTGTTGTTCTCTTCTATCATCCTAGTTGTGCTTGGTTTTAGAGTCAACATGCATGGAGTTGATTTTATCACTTTGCTATTTCTGTACACACACTAAGTGAGCTTCAAGGATTTCATGGAATGGAGTTTATTTCATGTTATTCATGACCTAACATACGAATTGTTAGGGTTTGTGATTTCGAAAACTTAGTACTAAAGTTTATACTTTACTTAATCTTTTGAGAACTATGATGGCCCAATCTATTTTCAAGAGGGAAATCATTATTTTGTTTCTATTGTTGTTTTTCTTTTTCGTTTTATGTGTTTAGCTAGCATCATGACTAGAACTAAGACACTAAATGTAGTTGACCCCCTAGCCCTGAACCAGAACCCCCTCAGTTGTTTGAGGAAATTTTTGACCTTACCTAGAAGCGTCCTTTGGTAATGGAACACTATTTTCCTTCCACACCTTCTGACCATCCTTTTGTGTATTAAATGATTCAGTCTTGCCTAACTGGCCTTATCCATCAGCATGCCCAGGGGAACCTTCCTTTTGTGTATCATTTTTATGCTCAGTGCCGTCATGAGAATGCCATTTTTATAGATTTTCGTGGGAAGGCCCCTTTGCATGCGATGAACCACTTTACCATTGGAGCTCACCTAGATTTACCTATGCCTGATCAGGACCATTTCGTTCATTTCATGAGTGAGTTCCCTAGGGACGAGATAGCGGCGACCTTATGTTTACCTGGGATGGGTTGGCATGTTCCTCGTAAGACTGAGATGTACATCCACCGTTCTGAGCGTCGCCCTGAAACTAAACCATACATCCATCTGGTCTGCAGTGACATTCTCCCTACCAGCCACTTAGCGAACCTTTCGAAGAAACTAACCCTTTCCATTTACATGTTTTTTTTTGAGTGAACTCTGCATTTACATGTTGATGCAGGGGATTAGTTTCGATTTTTGCATCCTCATTTTCTCTAGCCTTCGTGAGGCCTTCTCACTTCTAAAACTACGAAGGCTATTATTTTTCCACACCTTATTTCTGATATGTTTGCTCAGCTGGAGATCCCTAGGCACCCTGAGGACCACCCGTTTGTCCCTGCCCCTGCCCCTGCTTTTATTTATGACAGGATCCGTGGCGCTCTCGCTCCTCAGCCCGAACCATATATTAATATTGACGAGCTGCTGGATGAGGACGAGGAGGCTTCTGCACCACAGACATCAGATGATCATCCTGCATTCCCAGCCACTGTTTCACTCGAGAGCCTGTCTGTTGAGTTTCAACAGTTCAGAGTCACTTTTGAGAGGGAGTGGAGGTACCGGAGGAGGATGGACACCCTGATTGCCTAGAGTTTCCACTTCAAGCTGCCTCCGGAGGAGGATGAGGATAGTGATGCGGAGACTTCTGGAGCTGGACCATCCGGAGTGGGAGGAGCAGCAGAGGGGAGTCAGGAGGAGGATGCTGCTGCTGATGTTGATTCAGAGAGAGACTCGTCTATACACGGGGATGATTAGATGTTGCTGTGACTTTGCATGTTTTATCTGATATTTTGTTGAACTTTTGTGTAGTACAGTTGTGGTTGCATTCTGGATTGTTGTGAATATTTGTTTTGACTCTAGCTGTATAAATGGATTTTCATGTGCTGTTTTCTGGATTTCGTTGCATCGTTGCATGATGGTTTTATATTGCTTGTGAATGCCGTGCATTTTGTGTGTGGTTCACTGTGACCAACTTTGTGTTTAGCCTTGGCGAAACTTCTGTGCATACTTAAAAAAATTTAGGATTTAATTTTCAAAATAAGATTGTTCCTCTCATCCTTACTACCTTTAATGCTCCTGAGCATGTTTTTGAACCATGATTTTAATAGCTAACGCATTGGGAGATTGTGCATGAGTTTAAGGATCAAGTTTTTGGTTAACCACATTTTTTGAATTGTTAGCAAATGATAAGCGTAGATCAGTTGTGAATTGATTCTTTGTGTTTCGGTTCCTAAGACTGGTTGATTGAGACTTTAGCCTCGTCGTGAGGATAATTGGGCCTAATTTCATTTTATTAGAGTGGGTCTGTCTTGAATTGTAATCTCTCTAAAACTTGTCTTGATTCTTAATCAAAGCTTTATGATCCAATATTTTAAGGAGAGGATAGAGGCCGTCATTTCAAAACCTACACTTAGCCCAAACACAAACCATTCACATTCATCCTTTGCTACCCTTTTTGAGCCCCTCTGTGATATCTGGAAAAAAAATAAAGAGGGACCAAATGAAAAAGTGGAAATGAGTGGAAGGGTAAAGTTGTCATTTTACCCCATCCACTTATTAATTCCATCAGCCACTTCCTCTGCACTGTTCACATTCATTTTTCATCTTCCAAACATGAGCAGCACGAGCGACGTGAGAGAGGAGAGACCGAGCGCATCATTGGTGTCGTTCTTCACCGGAGAAGAGACTTTTTGTTCATATAAGCGAGGATTTGGGTTTAGGTGAGTCTCCTGAACACTTGTCTATCTTCAAATTCTTCTATGGTTATGGTTTTGGGATTTTAAGGGTTAACTGAGGATTGGAAAAATGATAATTTGTACCGATTAAATCAAGTTATAAATAAGATTATAGGTTTCTTATATTATATAAAGGATTAGAGGTGAATTTCCTGTGGAGTTTCTGAAGTTTAGCCGCTATTACATTTCACGTTACTATTCACGTGAACAGTAACATTCTACTTGTTGCAATTTTTGAGCAGGTAATGTGGGATCATTGTTTGTATGATCAATATTATTCCATGTGTAGCTTCTATCATTGGAAGTGTAAAGGCTTGAAAAACAATTAATAAATTGTAAATATATGTGTGTATCACTCCCTGAAGATGAAAGTAAAAGAGTAAGGGAATATGAGATTATTATTGGAGGATAATAAGGATGGGCTAGGAAGTGTTGGGAACCCAATGCAGTGGTTCTATGCTTGCCATACTCCTTGATCATATCATATGCTTGTTCCTTGATTTATAAGGGTTGGTGTCAAGTTGTGTTGGAAACTTGATGGGTTTTAATTGTTAAAAACATGTTTTTAAATCTGGAATTTTGAGAGTTATGGTGGTATATAAGCTGTTTGGACAGCTGATTTTGAAGGAATATTTTTGTTATCAAATGGTCTTTGTTGATCATGGTATTTAGTGAACATTTAGTACATATATCAAGCTTTAAAATAAGTCCTAGAACATGTTGATTGGATTAGTATATTGGAAGTTATGAATTTTGCAAAGTGATGCAGAAAAACTGAAAATTCTGGTGTTGCATCAGAAATTTCGTGATTTTGATAAATGGAAGAGAAAACTACAACATTGATTATTATTTTCATGTATACAGGATGAAAAGAGCTTTAAATAGAGCTTTGAACCACTGCATTTGGATTTTTGTAGATTAAATTAGGAATTTTTTAAGATTGATGATGGAAGTGGAATTTCTTGGGTGTTAGAGATGTATTGTTGGCTTAAAAGAATTATGTTTATGTATTATTGTTAGAAGTGGAAGAAGAAGACAAGTTGAAAGCTAAAGAATAGAGAAATTATACTTTGTGAGCCTTGAAAGTGAGTGAATAGGGTCCCATTATAATTTTTATAAATCACATTTTAATATCTACATAGTTTATTATTTATTGCTACATGTGATTTTAATATCTACATAGTTTATTATTTATTGCTACATTTTGATTATGATTTCATTGATAATGGATTTTTGGAATTATTTTATCCTCCCTTAGATGTTATGAAGAGAAATGTTTGATGAATTTATTTGAAGTTATTTATTCATTTACAATTTTATTTGAATTGAATATTCAAATGTGAAAGCCGAAAGAAAGACTTTTGGAATTTTAAATTGATGCATAGAGATGGCAAAAAGAAATAGAATATTCATGCATTATGCATGCTTGAGAATGATTTTGATAAATACTCTATACATGCTTGAGAATGATGTTGAGATTGTAAACTTTTCATGTTGGGATCCCTGTTGCAAATTATTTTAAAATAGTTTATTGTTAAAAATGGTTTGGAAATTGATCCATGCATGCTCGAAAATGTTTTTGAAATGACTGAATACAGAACGCTGGTTACTAACAACAGCACTGTTAGTCCTTGGTGCACCATGGTTAATCTCGAGCTCACTTGATATTCGTGGCCTCGAGCTGCGCCTGTTATTCATGGGGTTATCCCTGCACCTGTTTCATGGCCTCGAGCCACGCCTGTTTGTTACTTAGCCTCGTGAACTGCGTGTTCACGCCTGTTTTCGTAGCCTTGAGCTGTGCCTGGTTATTTATCCCTGTAGACTGTGTGTCCACACCTGATATTCCGTTCTGTTGAAGTCCTACGAAAAACTTGAGTTTTGAATATTAGTTTTCAATCGATTTTGGCAAACGAATGATTTTTTTACGTAAAATAAATTCTCTAGGAAGTGAGTTATTGTACATCTTCAAGCATGAATCAGTTTTATTCTTCAGAAATTGAGATTTATTATTATGTTATTTATCAAAGTTGAATCCTTTATACTATTTTCTTTCATTTAATTAAATGTATAAATGGGACGTCATTCATTGGAAATTTACTTTTGGCTTCAAATAGCCCAGTTGACCCTATGCCTCTGGTTGAGCAGTAAAGAGCCTCCTTATTGTTACGAAAGGCGTTGGCTTATTTTGTAGCTGCTTTTTGGCATATATATAAAAACTTATGTGTATACAATATTCTTAAAGGTTAGAGCTCCACGTAATCTATAGGTAAGGTCCCTGTGCTTTGATTATATGTAAACAAAGTAGGATATGTTTTTATGGCATCATCTTGAGAAAAGAAAGGGTACATTATGTTATTTGGCATTTTGACGAATAACACTTGTTTAAAAATCAAGGGCTCACGGAGTGTGAGATCTCTCATAATCCGTGCGGGTCACCCCTAAATTTGGGGCGTGACACCCTCGCTCTTGAAAACTAGCATTTGAAACAAAATTATCTTTATGTATGCAAGCATATGTGGTGAATTTCTAGATTTGAATTGCAATATGTATGAAGAAGAAAAGAGCCAAATTATTCTAAAAAGAAAAAAAAAGAGAAAAAAAGAAAAGAAAAAAAAAAATAAGGAAAAATAAAGAGAAAGAAAATGTTGAAAGTATCCATTTCTCTAAAGTCTTGCAAGTGTTAAATCATTATATCCTTTTGGTGTTGTATATTCAAGAATTTCATTTAATCTCATTCCATTATCGTTTAACCCCATCATCCGCCTTAAACCTTAAAGCCCTCTTGATTCACATTGTATTGATCTTGTGTTGGAGAGGTAGAATGATTACAAGCATATGGTAGAGATTCGAACAAGTGGACCATGAGTGAAAATTGTCCTTACTTAGTGAGTTGAGAGATACACTTCTACCCATTGAGAGGATGTTTCTTTTAGTCGGTCTCTTGGACTAAATTCCCTTAGAATTTGATTTTCAATTGTCTCTGCCATTATCATTGTTGATTTTTTTGATGAATGTGTTTACCAAGTTCTGTAGTTTTGGACCCATGAGTATGTTTCCTAAGTGTATTGGTTATTTCCTTTTAAAAGTTTTGGAGAAGCTTTGTTCAGGAGTACAAAGGTTTAAGCATGGAGAAAGAGGCAAGAGACACAAATAGTTGCTTTCAAGTTTCATCATAATCCCCCCAAATCGTTTCAGACGAGCTAGGGGGCAACTGGGCCAGGAATAAGAATTATATACAATTGGGCAAGGGTTTTAGTACTAACAATTTCAAGGTCATAGAGATGATGAACAATAATCTAAGAGATTATGGAAGGTAGAGATTATGGAACGAACCAGGCTAGAAGGAATCAACATATGAAGGGAGCAATTGTTTGGCCGTACACCCATACAGATTTCGTTTCGCATATAGAGATAGCAAGAAAGATAAAGATTCTTCTCACTGGCGCGACCATCTGCCATCATTGTTTGTTTTTTCTCACTAGCAGAATAGAACAGAGACTTCTATCACTACTAGGAGCCACAAATCCTGACACTTTGCTTTCTTATCAATTCGCTGGCAAATGCTGGCCTCTCCTTGGGAAAAGGTATGAATCTCTGTCGCTAGTGGCGCCACCGTGTGTGTCGATAGAAGGGGGAGGATGGTTGGCTTTGCTTTCTTATCATTGCGCTGGCAAATACTTGCCTCTCCTTAGGGAATCCCATGTGTGTCGGTGGGAAGGGAAGGATGGTTAGTGGCTAAGGTGTGGATTGGTGGCATCGCCGTGTGTGTTGATGAGAAGGGGGAGGCAACTGGAGAGTGGAGAGAGTGAGTAGTGAAAAACGTTTCATTAGGTTTAGGTTTTCACTATTCAATCTTTCTTTTCAGTTTTTTTTGCAAAAGGGGAAAATGTTGAACTTAATGGAATAAATGGATCAAACCAAGGATCTCTAAGGGCAAATGTTTTAGACCAACCCCTGTACTGTTACAACAAGACTAATAACTTGTTTATGAAACAAAATATCTATATATTATATAAATTAAATGTATAAAAGTATTATAAATATAAACAGGCGAGCACAGGTAGCCCAAGGGTGTGCCTCTGTTTAGTGCATTAGCTCGCCCATCACGGGTCATTTTTGGGTGGCTAAATTTTCGGGCTTATTCGGGTAGGTCCTAATCATCCACAAGCTTAAAAAGCATCACTATTTTTTTTCAATCATGTAAGAAATAGACTTGTCATCACTACTACAAAAGCTACTTTTTACGCCTTATTTTTAACCCAATTGGCGCCCTTTCTGAGGGGGGCGCGTATGTGAGGGGTGTAGAAAGTTACGGCCTACGGGCCCTACATCATGTATGGCGCCGTAGGTTGACTTACGGTGCCCTACATTGTAATGTAGGGCGCCGTAAGGTGTATATTTTGAAATGCAAATCCCGAGTGATGGCACCATGAGCTCCACTTCCAGATCTGAAGCTCACGGTTCTCATACCACCATAGCTATTGGAGACAAAAAAACGTTGCTGAGAGGAAAGATGAAGTCTCGTTGTCGCCCTTCACTCCGCGTGCGTTCTCCTGTTCACTCCTCTATGTTCATGCGTCTCACCTCTGTTCGCCTGCCTCATCCTCAGAGTTCACTTCGTTCTCCTTTGACTGTGTTTCTCGCTGTGTTGTTGTTCGATAAAGTTCCACCACCTGCAGCTGTTCAGGTATTCTTAAAAACCAAGGAGAAATACACAACCAATTCTGAAATCAATTTCTTTTGTTAGTAGAAATATATGTATTAAATAAACTGAAGCTTATGTGAATCTTCTCATATACTTGGCTGTGTTTGTGGCTACTGGAACCAACCAGTGCAATGTCTTCTCCATCTCATCTTTGATCTCTGTTAGGTCATCTTCAGAATACAAAGGGGGAAATACAATTAGTTGAGGAGGTGCCTTTACTTAAGACGAAGTGAACAACTACTAACAAAATAATAGAAACCAGGTGCGAACAAAAAGGCATGAAATGAAACAAAATCACAGAGCAGAAGAAAATGGAAGATATGAGAACTTGGTGTGCACCTTGTGCTAGCGAAGTCGGTGCGAGAATCTAGAAAAAGAGTTAAAAGAAATGGCAAAAAGAAAAGCAAGTTGGGCGAAGAAAGAGCTTACCGGTGATTAGCGTGAAAGAGTGAAATAGTGAAAGGGGATAGGTATAAAAAGTGGGGCAGGGCCTTTGGCAACAACGACGAATGAATGGATGAAAGCTTCGATGATGTTCACAGAGCGACAACGAACAGACGGACAAGCAGCAACGGACTCAGCAATGAACAGAAAGGGAGCGACAAACGAAGACAAAGCAGCGAGCGAGAGAATCTGGAAGTGAAAGTGAATGAGAAAGATCGAGAAAGTGGGGTTAAAGGGCGCCACTTTTGGCACCCTACTCTAAAGTAGGGCACCAAAAGGGAGACTTTTGGCGCCCTACACTAAAAGTACGGCACCAAAAGGGTGACCTTTGGCGCCCTACATTGGAGTAGGGCGCCAAAAGGGCGACCCTTGGCGCCCTACACCAAAAGTAGGGTGCCAAAAGTGAGCCATCCACCTCTTATAATTTTAAAAATGCCACTGCATTCATTTTTTACTCCCTTTTTTATAAAAAGGATGCGAATTTCAGTAGTAAAAATTATAGTATATAGTAGTGCATCTGTCAATAATGGTTGGTGACCAAATGTAAAAGTCAAAAATAATATATAAACGTGATGTAACATTAATTTATGCTCAAAATTTCTATCTGTACACTTTTCCTGTTTTGAGAAATTCAAAAGAAGGAAAACAAGTCGAAATGCGCTATTGATATCTTCAAAATTGACTAAACTCTAGCAGGGAAATTGATAAAGTCAGGTACTATCTCTAGTTTAAAATATAAGTCATTTTTAAAGGCTTAACTGTCATCTTGATATATGAAAATTAGTTAGAACTTAAAAAAATAACTAAGTTTTTCTTATGTAAATATAATGAAGGGGAAAGAAAAGTACGCTTATTTGACTAAGAGCCCGTTTGACAAATCGCCATAAGCCACTTATAAGTACTTATTCACATAAGTCGAGGTAAATATGTGGAGGAGATTGTCTCGTTTTGCTGAAAAGCACTGTTGAACGTGCTTATGAAAATAAGCTCCTACTTACCAAACAGGAAATCTTTTCATTAAATTTGTTTGCATGATTACAAAGTGCCTACCCATAAGAGAGAGAGAGAGAGAGTGTGTGTGTGTGTGTGTGTGTGTGTGTGAGAGAGAGAGAGAGAGAGTGTGTGTGAGTGTATGCGTTCGCTAACGATTTTCAGAAGAATTTGTACTTGAAGATGGCTGATATGAAGAAGCTTATTATATGGAAAAATGCTTTGGTTTTTCTTCTTCTTTTCTTATTGAACGTCGCAGCAGCTAGGGCATCAGCATTTTGGATGTTTGGTCATCACATAGCACGCAAGAGATCAGGAAACTTTAACTACCATATATTTATCGTTTTGTCCAGATTAATTTGTATTTTAGTGCTTCATTTAAATCATTTTCCAAGCAGTGTTACGTCATTCAAGTTCATGGTCAAATTGTTTTTTTCTAGTACTTCTATGTTAGTTTCTCAATCTGTATCAATTAATCGAATCAATTGCACATATTTAGTAATATTTTCAAATTGGTTCAATTATTATATTCAGAGTTGTTGATCTTCTAACCCTTTATATTCATTGTTTGGCCAAAAAAGCACCCTTCTAACCCCACCGAGCCTGTTTATTTTCTTCGATTGGGTGCATCAAGTTTTAGTTATCACAGAAATTGAAAACTAATCCAAACCCATTGAATAAATTTAAGTTACATAAAAAATATATATAGGGAGGATTAAAATATATGGAAATCTTAAATTACCCTCAAAATGATTTAATATTTTTGAATCCTCATGGACTATTTTAAAAATTGTTTTTATAAAATGACCTAATTGTTCTCACACTGAAATTATTGCTCTCTTATTGTTCTTGTCATTTAACAAGTTAAAAGTTTTACTTATTAAACTGTAGTTGACATTTATACTTTTTTTAGTATTATTGTTTTCATTTATATTCAACAACAAAATTCATATTAAATTAATTGTCACTATTTTTTTATTTAACAATTTAAAATTGTTATTTATTAAATTGTTGTCAACATTTCATCCTTTTCTTTAATATTTCAAACTAAGGACATTTAGGCAATTTCACTATAAAATTTAGTCCATACTACAATATAAGAACTTATAGTAATTAAACCATTTCCGAGTTATAAATTAGGATTTGCATTTCAGTGAGATATTTTTGTATCAAACTCCTTATAGTGATTGAAAAGATAAAAATAAAATATTCCCACACCAAAATTATACTTTGTTATTTTCTTCTTTGCCCCTTTTGGGGTGTCATTACGTTTCAAAATAACTGATTGAATACATCCCATATACACTAAAAATAAGTATTGTTGATATTACCCCAAGTTCTAAATATTGGAGTTAGATAGCGGTTTAATTTACTTTATTTCTAAATAAACATCTCTCAGTTCAGTTTGTTTCCTGAATTTATAACAATTTTCTCAAACTATCCCTATTAAGTGTACATAGTATGGTGTTTTCTTCTATAATTTTAATGCAAATGATGATTAAGTAGGTTATTTGAGGAAAATCAATTCACATTTTACACAAATAACTAAGTAATAATTTCTATATTTACGACGGAATACAGTATATTATTCATCTACCTTTTTTATCCTCTTCTAAGTCCCAACCATATATATTTGCTTGTTGGGATTTTTATAGACTCACTTATTCATCGCGCTTCTGATATTTACCACAACTATCGACATTAGCTCTTTTACTTTTTTTTGGGGATCAAATTAGTTCTTTGACTTTTGCTTAACTGTAATTCCTCTTTTTATTTAATATCATTGTTTCTTTATAAGAAACCATCGACATTAGAACTAAGGAAACTTTATAGCCAATAGATTATTGGGAAAAGAATTCTAGGGACAGAGAGATCTTTTTAATTTCTGTGCTTAGTATAATTTTCCATTATATTATTTATTTGTAATTTTATATAAATTAAATTTGAGCTTCCCTTTCCATAGGTCAGTTATCTATCAGTCGCCTAACGCTCTTTTTTTGTATGTTAGCTTTTGAATATAAGTAAAGTGATCAAGTGCCAAAGTTTGGTCATTAATTTATTAACTCATCTAGCCTAATCCAAGTAACGAGGACAAATATCCAAATATCTAACCTAAAGTAACATCATTTGTTTATTTTTTGAATTAAATAATTTTCATGACTAAATATCCAAAAGAAGCAAGGCACTTGGTTGATAATGTGTTTTTGTTTAGGGAACAGACTTCTTTCATTTTCTTTACCCCCTCTAATAAGCATCATTGATCTTAACAATTATCAACTTAAGTGAAAAAAATTAAACTTATAATAATAATTTTATCAGATATTAAATTTGAACTGTTAAAATTGTAATTAACGATAATGATCCTAAAAAGGAAGGAAAAAGAAGAGTAAAGAAAAGGAGAGACCCACGCCCTCATTTTGGCCAGCACCAGCTACTCTAAGTTTCTAAATTAATCCTCCATCATAAACCTTGAATCAATTAATTAAAAACTCATGTTGCGAAATTTCCCTTCAAATCCCTCCCACCCCCAAATTCCCCCCCCTCTCTCTCTAAGGTATGCACTTTGTGTTTTGTGGACAAAAAAAGTTATATGCTTGGGCTTGACCTAGCACACATTCAAATTAATTTAAATATAAGATTAAATGCCAATGGTTGGTTGAAATCTCTACTTTTGTATTTGAAACAATCATACCAAAGTCCTACTTAAGGAAAATATTATATGAAAAATCTCTGAATTCATCAATAATGTTACTTTCACATGCCTTTGACAAGTCATGAGACTTTTCACGCATTATTTTTCTTGCTTGGGACATTGGGGTGATTTTCCTAATTTATTTTTCATTTTTTCGTCAATGATTAAATGCTCTGTTGACATCTTCAAAATTTACTTACTCCTAATTTTGACATTGATGTGTCATTTGACTCGTTCATCTCCCCCAAACATTTTTTGACAAGGAAAAACTCTGTCGTGCGTAGTTGAGAATGTGAATTATGCTAAAAGTTTATTTTTAGTCAAATACGCGCATTGTTATTTTATTTTTCTTTCCGAGAAAACAACATAAACCCATAAATTTATGGTTGAAAAACTTGGGAAGTATGTGACTTAATTCTTTTTATTAATTAACAAAGTATAGGAAAAGAATTCACAAAAAAAAAGTATAGGAAAAGAAAATACTAATGTTAAAAAAAAAGGAAAAGACAATACTTAGATTGTCAAGTTCCTTGTATCCATTATTTCTAGCTCTTTAATCACACATAGTCATATGTGTCATTTTTTCATCCAGGTTTACAATTAAAAGATAACATTTTGAAAATAAGACACATATCTACGTGTGGTTGAAGAAATTTGATATAAAGAAACTTGATCTAATTGTCTATCAAAAAAAAAAAAAAGAAACTTGATCTAATTACTATTCTAGGGTAAATTATTTCTTTTTTTTTTTTACTTTTTCCCTAACAATGTTTCAGTACAGTGGTTTAACAGACCGTTGGGATTAAATGATATTGTGCAAAAATTAAACATGTGATAAAGTGTGAATAGAGGAATCAATTAAATGATTACAAGAAACCTAATCTAAGTTTTGTCTTTTTATAAATAGTTTAATGTTTTTTAAAAGAAATGGCCAAAAAAAATGAATTACACTTTTGACACCTTCTCAATTGACCTTTCCATCTTTAATTTATCATGCTTTTGACCTGTTCATTTTTACTTGTTTCCATTAAAAAAGAGAGAAAGTCGCTTCAATTTTGATTTGGGAAATAAATATACATTTGACCTACAGGAGCAAATATTATTCTTGGTTTGCTTAATTTTTATGTTCAAACATTAATGTAATGTGAAAGATTTGTCTTACATATCTAATTTTCAATTAATTAAAATCCTGTCACCATGTAATATTGCCTTAATTTCAAGCAACATTTACCTTTTCCTTAATAAGTGGAAATAGTCCCAACTCCCAAAGAAGAGATAATCACCCAAAAATCTAGTAAGAACTAAAAAACATGCATTGATTAGTTCCGTACAGAAAATCACTACATGTTCGTATAGGTTACAAGTTATTGGGGCTCTCTGACAATTAAATCTCTCCGAAGCAACCTCAAAGTAATGCTTCCTAATAAGTTTGTTAGAAGGAAATAGAAAAATCACAATACGCGTGTTTGACCAGGACTTTTTTTAGACCTTTTTTATTCTGCAATCACCCGAAAATTGTGTATATATTTGTATGAAGTTCAGCAATCACCAGAAGTTGTGATTAATTTTCATATTAGTTGAATTGAATCATATCATACATATAGTTCTTTAATTTTCATTTTGAATTAAGATTTTGCAGTTGAAGAAGATGGTTGATATGAAGAAACTGATATTGAATATTGCTTTGCTGTTTGTTCTTCTTTTCTCCGGGAAAGTTGCAGCTCGGCCACCTGCACGTAAGTTACGACAAAGAACTACGTACATTATTTTATCAAATTAATTTAAATTTTAGTTCTTAATTTAAATCATTTTCCCAAGCACCGTCCCATCAAATTGATTTATATTCCCTGTATATGTTAATTGTTCTCTATCAGTTATTATTATTAATTAAATTATGCAGATAAATTACTTTTCCGCGCTGATGACCCTCGGGATCACCACTATCTTCGACGGTAGATACACAGGAAACTGCAGGGAACGTGAAGAAGCTTATTGTGGAAACGTATAAATTTTAAGTGAAGACAGTATTTGAGCAAGTTTAAATTGATTGAAAACTTCAGGAAAAGTTATGCTTAATAATTTCAGTCTCTATAACTTTGTAATACATGTTTCCAACTTTATTTGTGAAATTTATCACTCATGTCCTCATTATAAGTTCCTTGTAAAACAAAAAATTGGTTCTAAATGTAAGTTTACTTGGAAGGTTATTGACGTCTGATTTTTAGTTTTATTCTATTTAGATTTTGTTGGAAAGAGTGAAAGATCAAAGAGGGTGAAAAGAATGACGTCTGTTTCCATAGTATATAACTTTCGATAAATTGGGTTACTCTTCACTCTCTGCTTCTTTCTTGACCACGGAACGACCTTGAGATCCTTCTCACACACAACTCCTATAAAGCAATTTTGATGGTGCAGTTTTATTTTTTTTAATTTTGTTTTAAAATTATTTTAATGGGTGAGGAATTTAAAATAAAGATAATCTCTTAACTATCTTTTTTGTCCAAAAAATGTTTTATTTTTTTAAAATTATTAGTTGAAAATTTTAAATACGGACAGTTCAAAACTACCATCACAGACAACTCCCATACGGACAGTGATTTATTTATATTATACATGAATATAACAATGAATGCAAGAAGGATTTTATTTAATTTTTTATGATGTCATAATTTTAATCATATCCTGATTTGTTGATTTTTTTTAATCGAAAAATTGAGATTATTTTGATGGTTGGATTTGGATATCTCAATATTCTCACACGAGGGAGCGATCAAGGGAGGAAGAAATATTGTTTGGTTTTAATCATTTTAGTATAATATATTTCTTTCTCTAAGAAAACCAAAACAAAATCTTGAAATTTATTATTTTGCTATCAACATCTTTAAATTGAGCAACTTTCACAATAGCTCTTTTTGAAAGGATCTAATTTCAAGCTTAGTTCTGTGATCATTTGGATACTCTGATCATTTCAAAATTTGCCAACCATTATATGGCCTTTTCAAACGAATTTATTATATTCATTAATTAGCATATGGTCAAAAGTTTGAATACGTAATGTCATTTAAAATATAAATTCATACTTCGCAATGTTTAAATAAAGAAATAATATAAGTCACATGCAAGTGTGTGTATAGCTGAAGTCATTTCAATATTTCAAAGTATTGACCAGTACGTTTATTCAGAAAAAATATTTCTTAGAATTGTTATTGACTTTTTAGAAGTCACCCCATTAAAAAGTAGTATCGGAAAACAAATTATCTTCATCATGTACAGCTACCATTAATCGTTAACAAACAATTGTCCATCATTATTATAACTTCAACATCAGGGTTTGTTACAATAGCGTACCTGCAACTTCTAAATTTGATTTGGCTTTGAATTTTTTAATTTTTAACTTTTAGAAAACGGAAAAAAAGGAATTTCAGTTTGTAATTCTTTTATTTAACTTTCATATTTGTAAATCTTGAGAGTGACGAATAAAGATTTATAAAATATTGAGACCATCTGTATTTCATCAAATTATACAGCTGGTCCTTGTCCATTGAAAGTTGAAACAGCTGGTCTTCCAGTTCTCCATTGCAAACCGATCACCTTCCTTCTTCGCCATCTGCAAATGTTGATCATTAGGAAGAGTTGAGCACCATTCGGACTTGCAATGGAACTTGCAAGGTTCCAATATCTCTTTCATTGATTGTCGAGAATCACACATCTTTACATGATGTTCATTTCTTTTTAATTTGATTGTGTTGTATTGTTGTGTTTTTTATAGAGTATTATTGGTTCATTTGCTATAATTCGAACTTTAAATAATAATTCTCTAATTTAATATTTTAGGTTTACTAAATCAAATGAATTAAGTTTTCTTTAAATAACATTGTAGGAAGTAAATACGAATTAAGACCTCCAAAGTATAAAACCTATTTAAAGGCCAAGTAACCCTTTAAAAAAGCTTCAAGCCTTGTTAAGCCTTATAAAGGCTTAGTTTTGAACCTGAAAAAAGAGCTTGTATACATGCTAAGACCAAAACTTCCATTGCAAGCCCAGACCTATCTAATTAAAGCCTAATTTGACATGGTCAATTTTCATTTCTAACGAAGTAATTTCAATATTTCATATCAATGAGCACTAAGTTTACTCAGAAAAACATTTTTTAATTAAGATGTTTTTCAAAATTGTTATTGACTTTTTTAAAATGACCCAAAAGCAAAAAAGTTTATGGGTTAAGATCCAATTTTAGCCTGAAAAGTTCTAGGTAATTTTGTACGCTCATCCGGAAGCTTTTTTGCCCCTCAATATGGGCCCGTTTGGCAAACTGCCATAAGTCACTTATAAATGCTTATTCACACAAGTCGAGGCAAATATGTGGAGGAGATTGTCTCGTCTTGCGGAAAAGCACTGTTGAACGTGCTTATAAAAATAAGCCACTGCTTGCCAAACAGGGCCTTGCCTTTAAGCGTAAAAACTGCCTGAAACGTTTGGCTTAGATTCTCCTTTTTTGCCTAACTTTGCACCGTTAGCAGCTGAGTTGGATGATTATTACATGGCCATTCTTAATGTCATAGTCTCATTTTTCCTTTTCACGTGTCCGTTCTTCTCTCGGAAATTGACTTTCCTTCAACCTGACCCACCAGCATGCGTCATTTACAGAGAGCAAGATGGAAGGCTAGTCTCATTTTGATACAAAGCCAGGAAAAAGATCATTGCCGCCTTCGGAAACAACCTTTTGCAGGGTTCAAGCTTTAACCACCCCCTCACCTCAACAGACCCTCTCATTTTAATCATTTATTATTGCCCATCTCGCTCTGTTTAATCGCATAAAATGAGATTTAATATGTTATGAATTTTTTAACAAAATGATAGTCATGAATTTTATATACACTGCATCAAACAATTTCTCTTTTAATTTGAAATTAAATACATGGAGTTTTTGGTTGAATTCTTATGATATTCTCAAAGATAACATTTTCTTTTTTAGTATATTATTGTCACATCTGACACTAGTACAAAAAAAGTTTATTTAGACCGAACTTGGAAGATAAGATTCAAAAAATATGACCGGTGGCATTTTCTTAAATATGAAGACAATTTTTCATTGTTTTAGGTGTGGTCTAAAAAGAACTCTTTCTAATTAAACCACACATGAGCACTTTTTAGACCGCACATGTGAGGTCTAAAAGAGTACAAAATTCCAATTTTCACCGCGCATCTTCCTTTTCTTCTTAGCTTTTTACTCTTTCACCTACTCCTATTCTTATCATGGCCCTTTCTTCTACCTCAAATCTCAATGTCCTGTAACCACCTTTCTCTCACGACCCTTACCAGATATTCATCCTTAGATATCTCGCAGGACCCTTCCTCTCTCTGCACTATTAAAACAACCTCCCCTCTCTCGCTCTCTCTCGCATGACCGTTGCTCAGGCTAGTCGTTCTCTTAGTTTTAAGTTCTAGATTTGCTTGACAGTGACTTCTCGATCGTGTCCGATGATGATACTGTTGGAAATTGTTCCCTAGGGGCAAATAATTGTACCTCAGATATTATTTATTTTAATGTATTTTCTCCATTTAATTATCATATATTTTGCATGT
Source organism: Vachellia pachyceras (assembly GCA_025593235.1). Lineage (NCBI taxonomy): Eukaryota > Viridiplantae > Streptophyta > Magnoliopsida > Fabales > Fabaceae > Vachellia > Vachellia pachyceras. The sequence goes on from JANTPZ010130915.1 coordinate 19,925, forward strand.
TTATTATGATAATTGCATCCATAGACGAATAATGAATATTGTCTTAAATGTTTCTGGTTGGTTATCTATGCGGGAGTATAGATAAAGTAAGACTAGTATGACTTTGATAAGGTATGGAGATACGAGTCAAAGTTATAGGCACTTGTAAGAGTACAAAGTCCTGGACCGACCCGCTATGAGAAAGCTGCATGGATTAAATCATTAACTTATCTCATATGTGATCACGTCACAATACCCTTTGACCTGAGATCATCATGGATTTTTGCATGAGATTCGTTAAGTTTTGACTTAGTCAAAAGTCATCTTTGACCGGGTGATGTTAAAAGCTATAATCGAGCTTATGGATCTTTCATGCAGAGGAATGTGAATGACCAAGATGAGATTTGTCCCTCATATTAATTGAGAGATATGACTGAGCCCCTTGATGAGTCAGTCTAATGTATGGCCATACTATAACGAAAAGGAGTTTTCATTTCTAAGATCTGACTACTCAGGAATCGAGAAAGTAATGGTCAGAAATATGAGGGTGAAATTATCAATGTTGATTCCTTGATCGAGATATTGTATAATAAAAGGGACGTGATGTGGCTGCATGAAAGGTTATGTCTTGTTAACGATCCTCATGTGATTTGGGTATTCACAACGTCTTACTAAAGGCTACTTGCGACTTGAGGCTAATGCTAATATTAGCCTACTGCCAACTTCATATGTGCCTACAGGGTCGCACACAAAAATAACCCAACATAATATTTAAAGGGTTTATTGGAATTTTGTATATCAACATATAAATTCGAAATGACAACAATATTATATGTTAATTTCAATATTTTAATTTATTTGATAAATTAAATAACTAACATTAATATTCACATTTAATTTATAAAGATAAATTAAATTCTTTGACTCATTATTTGAATTAGTTAAATGAATATGATTTGATTTGATCAAATCATATTAATTCAAATTAAAATTGCAAAATTCAAATTTCATGTTTTGAATTTCAAATTTCAAATTTTAAGATTAATCAAGATTTTCAAAATTTCAAGCGTAGTTCTCTGACCATTTGGATACTCTGACCATTTCAAAATGTTCCAACCTTTATATGGCCTTTTCAAACGTCTTTATTATAATCATTAATTAGCATATGGTCAAAAGTTTGTATATGTAATGTCATCTAAAATATAAATTCACACTTTACACATGTTCAATAAAGAAATAATAAGTCACCTGCAATATGTGTAGTTAAAGTAATTTAAATATTTAAAAGTACTGACCAGTACGTTTATTTAGAAAAATATTTTTGATGTTGCAGAAATTGTTATTGACTTTTTTAAGTCACCCCAATAAAATATTATAGAAAACAATTGTTATTCAAAAGTACTGAGCAGTACGTTTATTCAGAAAAATATTTTTAAGATGTTGCAAAAATTGTTATTGACTTTTTTGAATTTTTAACTTTTAGAAAAGGGAAAAAAAGGAATTTCAGTTTGTAATTCTTTTACTTAACTTTCATATTTGTAAAATTTGAAAGTGAAGAATAAAAATGTATACAATATTGAGACCATATGTATTTCATCAAATTATACTGCTGGTCTCACAAACTGCACGTTGATATTGATTAGTTTTCACCTAATTCGTCTTCTCTGACCGCTGGTGGGTGTTGACCGTACGTACGTAGCATGTATGTATCTAATCCTCAAAACTGTTAAGAATAGTCTGTCAATAATTTTAAAATGCTTCATTTTTGTTATTTTCAATTATGTTCAAAATTTTAAAATTATTATTTCGACACCATAATCTAATTTTTTACTCCCTCTCAATTTAACTAAATTTAAAGAATTAAGTATGGCACTATTTAGAAACATAATTTTTCAAAAAAGTGTTAAATAAGTTAATAAAATTTTAAATTATTAAAGAAAGATTACATTAAATTATTGAACAATTTATTCCTTATCACATTGGATTGCTGGCACATTAAGCTATTTTAAATAAGAGTTTGAAATATTATTTTAGCCAATTATATATATGTATATATATATATATTAAAACTCATGGTAAACATCATTTGATGTAACAAAAATGGTGGGGGACGTATGATGATGTAACATCATTTGATCTTCTAATGTTAATTGCAAAAAAAAAAAAAGCCCATGGTTTGGGCCAAAACAAACCCATGGTAATATATATATATATAATTGAAACCTTAAAAATCATTTGTATAAAAAAAAAGAAACCTTAAAAATATAAATAAATAAGATTACATAGCTAAAAAATTAAAATATGATTAATTTTTTTGGCAAAAGTATATTATTTAATCCTTTAAGTTTGTATGAGGTTTCATTTTTATTGAAGGAGGAAGAAATATTGTTTGATTTTAAATATTTAGTACAATATATTTCTTTCTTTAAAAACACAATAAAATCTTTAAATTTATTAATTTACTGCCCATATCTTTAAACTGAGAAATTTTCAAAATTTCTCTTTTTGAAAGGATCTAATTTCAAGATTAGTTTTGCGGTTATTCACTAACTTGAATACTCTGTCCATGTCAATATTTGCACACCGTTATATGTCTATTTCAAAAGTTTTATTACATTCACTAATTATTTAGCAGAAGGTCAAAAGTTTGTATACGTAATTTCATCTTAAATATAAATTCTCACTTCACACATGTTTAAATAAAGAAATAATAAGAGATTTAAAAGTAATCTAGAGACACAACATGTATGGTGACA
>JANTPZ010130917.1:0-37739 GCA_025593235.1 Vachellia pachyceras
GGAGTTGGAGAAATTGCCAACACAAATGGAGCTCCTGTCAAAGATGTGTATCATGTAGAAGGACTTTGTCACAATCTTCTCAGTGTGAGTCAGAGTGCAGACAAAGATAATTGGATAATCTTTGACTCTCAGGAATGCTTCATCATCAGCAAAAAGGACCTCTCTATTGACAAAGAAAAATTAAACATTCAACTCAGAGCTCCAAGGGACGGTAATTGTTATACCATTGATTTAGAAAAGAATTTCTTGAACTCCTGCTTAATTAGTCAAGCTGATGAAACTAAATTGTGGCATAAACGGTTGGCACATGTTAACATGCATCAACTTGACAAGTTAATCAGAAATGATTTAGTTCAAGGGCTTCCGAGACTCAAATTCAAGAATGATTTGGTATGTGATGCCTGTCAGTTAGGAAAACAAACCAAATCATCTTTTAAATCAAAAACAGAGCTTTCATAAAAAAGGCCTCTTGAACTACTTCACATGGATCTGATGGGTCCAGCTAGAGTGAAAAGTTTAGGGGGAAATTTGTATACCCTGGTAATTGTTGATGATTATTCCAGATTTACCTGGACTATATTTTTGACTTCCAAGAATGAAACTTTTGAATTGTTCACTGTATTTGCCAAAAAGGTCCAAAATGAGAAAGGTTTGTCTATTGTTTCCATCAGAACAGATCATGGAGGAGAATTTGAGAATGGAGACTTTGCTACCTTCTGTGAAACTGAAGGAATCAATCATAACTTCTCAGCACCAAGAACTCCTCAGCAAAATGGAGTAGTTGAGAGAAAGAATAGAGTGCTGGCAGACATGGCTTGAGCAATGATGACTGAGAAGCAAATATCACAAGTCTTTTGGGCATATGCTCTGAATACAGCATGCTACATCTCAAACAGGGCATACATAAGACCTTCCTTGGGAAAGACACCATATGAGCTATTCAAGGGAAGAAAACCAAATTTGTCTCATCTTCATATCTTTGGTAGCAAGTGCTTCATTCACAATAACAGTAAGGATAACCTTGGTAAGTTTGATCCTAAGTCTGATGAAGGTCTATTCCTTGGCTATTCAAATAGGAGTAAGGCATATAGAGTCTTTAATAAACGTACTTGTGTGGTAGAGGAATCTGTGCATATAGTTTTTGTTGAAACTAATCCTCAACCAAAATCTGATACTAATGAAGAAATTGAGATCTCAAAAGATTTAGAAAATCAAAGCAAAGGAAACTCTCTTAATAATCAACCTTCTCAAGATCTTGAAAATGACCAATCAGATGAATTTCCTAAATCACCTCAACCAAAAGCTTGGAAATACATCCGCAATCACCCCATCAATCAAGTGATTGGAGAGGTGAATGAAGGTGTACAAACGAGGAAAAGATTTATTCATGAGTCTCAATTTTCAGCTTTTATTTCAAAAATAGAGCCTAAAAATGTTGAGAAAGCTTTGTCTGACTATGATTGGATAATTGCTATGGAAGAAGAATTAAATCAATTTGAAAGGAATCAAGTTTGGGACTTAGTGCCTAGACCCAATGATCATCCAGTCATTGGATCAAAATGGATATTCAGAAACAAGCTTGATGAGTTTGGAGTCATTATCAGAAACAAAGCAAGATTGGTTGCAAAAGGATATAATCAAGAAGAAGGCATTGATTATGAAGAAACGTATGCTCCTGTGGCCAGATTAGAAGCCATACGTATTTTACTTGCCTTTGCTTACATTATGGATTTCAAACTCTTTCAAATGGATGTGAATAGTGCTTTCTTAAATGGTTTTATTATGAAAGAAGTTTATGTTGAACAATCTCCTAGTTTTGAAAATCCTTCCAAACCAAAACATGTTTACAAATTAAAGAAAGCCCTCTATGGTTTGAAACAAGCTCCCAGAGCTTGGTATGAAAGGTTAAGTAATTTCTTAATCAAGAAAGATTTTGTTAGAGGAAAAGTGGATACAACTCTATTAAGCATTCAAAGTCAAATTTATTAATTGTATAAATTTATGTCGATGACATTATCTTTGGTGCAACTAATGATGATCTTTGTCAAGAATTTGCCAAGATGATGCAGGGAGAATTTGAAATGTCCATGATGGGAGAATTAAATTTCTTTCTTGGTCTTCAAATTAAGCAAAAGAAAGATGGCATCTTCATCAATCAGGAAAAGTACCTCAAAGAGCTACTGAAGAAATTTGGAATGGATCAATGCAAAAGTGCTGACACTCCCATGAGCTCAAATGCACTCCTTGATGCAGATGCAAATGGAAAAGACTATGATATCAAGAGATATAGAGGAATGATTGGGTCTTTGCTTTATCTTACAGTAAGCAGACCTGACATTCAATTCAGTGTTGGAATGTGTGCTCGTTATCAAGCTGCTCCAAAGGAATCTCATGCTGAAAATGTAAAGAGAATTCTCAAATATCTAGCTGGTACCACTGATCTTGGATTATGGTATCCAAAAGGAAGCAGTGAAAAATTAATTGCCTATTCAGACTCTGACCATGCTGGGTATAAGACTGACAGAAAAAGCACAAGTGGCCAATGTCAATTCCTTGGTGGAGCTCTGGTATCCTGGTTCAGCAAAAAGCAATCAATGGTATCATTATCATCCACAGAAGCTGAATACATTGTTGCTGCAAGCTGTTGTGCTCAAGTTTTATGGATGAAGCAGCAACTCAAGGATTTGGGAATGATTTTCAAGGAAATTCCCATATATTGTGACAACACTAGCACAATAAATCTCTCAAAGAAACCTGTACATCATTCAAGGACCAAGCATATTGATATCAGACATCATTTCATCAGGGATCATGTTCAAAACAAGGACATAAGGTTGAATTCATTCCTACTCATCTTCAGCTGGCTGACATATTCACTAAGCCATTAGCCAGAGAACAATTCATGAATATCAGAAGAGAATTGGGAATGGTAAATCTCAATGAATTATAAGTATAATGTTGATTTAATGTTATTAACTTAAGCTTCGGAGTGTTTTGACAAAGTTTTGTAGGTGTTGAATCAAACACTTGAAGTCAAAACTCGAGTACTAAAGGCAGAGAAAAGAAGTGTTCAATATTTTTTTATGAACATTCGAGTGCTATGAGGTAATACTCGAGTGTTAACTACTTAATATGTTGAAATACTCGAGTTTCAGGTTCAAGTGATGACTTGAGGAGCAACACTCGAGTTCTGGAAACCAACACTCGAGTACTGAGCATCATTAGAAGTCAAATACCCGAGTATTCAATGAAAGTAAAGGTAATACTCGAGTGTTCAATCTCAACACTCGAGTGAGGTGAGTATTTTGAACTTGAGAATTCAAATACTCGAGTATTGAAAAGTCAATACTCAAGTGTTGAAGTGTTTTAGTGACAGAGGATCCCGATACTCAAGCATTCCATGGCAATATTCGAGTGCTGGTTTGCTTTTGAGAAAAGGGGACCCCGATACTCGAGTACTGGAGAACCAATACTCGAGTGTCGGCAAGAAAGGCTCAACACTCGAGTACTTATAAGATAATACTCGAGTACTGGCTTGTCTGTTTATCTTCTCTAGGACAATACTCGAGTGCTGACATAGCAACACTCGAGTGTTTGGCAGTTTTTATCTCAACACTCGAGTATAGAGTGTCAATACTCGAGTGTTGGGGTATCTAATCTTCAAAATCCCTCTTTTCATCATTCACTCGAACCCTAACCTCATTTTCTTCACTCGAGTTCTCTCAAATCCCAACACCCGATCAGTTGCAACCTTTCCCAAACCGTTACACACCTATTCGATTACTAAAAACCATCAAAACCCCTCCATTTATTCCATTAAAAACCTCCTAAATCACTCAGATTCTCTCCTTCTCACCACTCGTTCTCTCGGCACCGAAAACTCTAAAATCCCACCAAAATCCCAATATTGCACTCAATCCATCATGGCCCTACCAAGAAAACCAAGTCAGTATCCTCGGCCCCTGTCTCTCAATCATCTTCAAAGAAAGTTAGAATTATAGAGCCATTGGAGGAGGATGAAACCGTGGCTCCTTTGGTCCAAAAATCTTCCTCAAGTCAACCAAAATCCATTATGAAGAAGGATAAAGGGAAGGCTCATGTCTCATCATCCTCAGTCCCAGAACAAACTCCAACTCAAGCTTCTGATTCAGACACAGAAAACATCTCTCCGGGAAAGCTAATTGCAAGTTTGAAGAGGAAAAGAAGAGGAAGAATCAGTGGCCCAGGGGAATCTTCGAAGAAAGGCTCCAAAAAGATATCTTTACCTGAAATTCCTAAGGATTACAACAACAAAAAGTTGTACATTACTGAGCATGATGAGTATGAAATTAGATACAAAAACCGTGCTTTATGCCCTGGAATTTATGTGAAGCTAGAAGAAATTAAGGCATTAGGAATTGATGTGATTGCTTACATGGAGCACTATAAGAATTTGATTGAGATAAACATGCCATATTCCCCTGAGATGGTGAGGATTTTCTACAACAACATGAAATCCAACTCTTTAACAGATGAAGAGGGAAAAATCACTCATCATTCCATGGTCACTAAAATTAGAGGGACAGTGATTAATATTACTGCTGATGATATTAATGATTATCTTGGGACTCATGAATTTGATAAGAAATTAAAGGATTTTTCTGAAAAGGAGATGTTTGAGTTGCTGAGACCTGGGGAAGAATATCCAGGCAAGTTATCTTTTGACCCTGCTTCCATGCCTGTCATTCAGAGAACCATTCACTACATCTATTCTAGATGTTTAGTGAATAAGAGTAAGAATTACATCACCTGGCTCACATGGATTATCACATACTGGCATCCATCATGGAAAAGGAAAAGAGAAATGTTGGCCAGTTGATATTCAATGAGATGTGGAGGTTTAGATTTTCTAACTCTAAAAGAATGACAGTACCATACCCATGCCTTGTCTCTCGAATACTTGATGTTCATCAGGTATGGTACAAAGTGGAGAAAGTGGAGTATCTTATCCTGTTTTCTGCTCAGCATTTTCATAGAATGAATATAGATGTGTACAGGTCCAGGCTCAACCATCAAAGAAGAGGAAAACCACATCTGCCACATCCCGAAGACAGGATGAGGCTCAGCCATCTTCTGCTCCACCTCAGCCATCTTCTGCTCCATCATTTGCCCAGGCAGCTTTGCAGAATCTCATGGAAACAGAATTCAGGAGGATGGGTGAAACTTTTATGACTGCATTCCAGGATCAGACTTAGACCTATTTGAAGAATGCACTAAAGGCTGCAGGAGATTATTTCTCAGGAAAGACTCTTGATGTGGCTGTCACTTCCCTATCCAGGGATCTCATTATGTTCAGGGATGCTTTCTTGGAGAAATTTGACACTTTGGTGAAGAAAGTGGGTGAGCTAGATGACAGAGTTGGATCTATAGAGCAATTAATTAGAGCATTTCAGGCATTCTCATCTGCTGCTGCTGCTCCTCCTCCTCCTCCATCTCATTCACCTGAGGATCCTCCTACGGATGTTGTGCTGGCTATGATTGATTTCTCTTCTTCCATCTTGAACCCAGAGCCTCAGCCTATTCCTGCACCACCTTTGACTTCAATGGCTCCATCTGATCCTATTGTTGATCCTCAGCCCACTTCTGTTCCAGAGCCTTCATATGATCCCACTCCCTCTTCTCCTTCTTCACCCCTTGTTTGATTGTTGACAAAAGGGGGAGAAAGAAAATCATATGTGCTTTGTGCTTTTGTTGTTTTTGTTGCTTATGTTTGAACTATGCTTATACTTTATGAACAGAATATTTATGAATGATCTTTTCAGGAATTTTATGAATTTTTGAGCAATTCATAAGTTTATGTTTTCATGTCTTGACAATTTAAGTTTTATGAATTTTATAAGTTTATAATTTCATTCTGATTTTGAAAAGGTTTTGTCATCATCAAAAAGATGGAGAATGTTGATACCTTATTTTGATGATAACAAAATGATTTCAAGCTTAAATTGTTGATGATTAAGTGTTCTTGATGAAACACTCGAGTTCTGTGTGAAAGTATTGAGGATACTCGAGCACTATACTTTAATACTCGAGTATCAAGAATTTTCATGAAATAAAAGTCAATACTTTCAGACAACACTTGAGTTTTTGTTGAAAGTGATGGTAACACTCGAGTTGTGAGCTGTAATACTCGAGTATTATAAGTTAAAATGTTTTTAGAAATCAACACTTTGAGTGAAAACTCGAGTGTTAAGGGAAAGTGTTACAAACACTCGAGTAATGATTTAGAACACTCGAGTATTGGTGTTAAAATATATTATAACAGAGTACTTTATTGTGAAACTCGAGTATTAGTATTGAAGTGTTGATAACACTCGAGTATTGTATTGTAATACTCGAGTATCGGGTTTTGTTTTTCAAAAGAATACTCAACACTTGAAGCAGAATACTCGAGTTACAAATGGAAGTATTGACGACACTCGAGTATTGAGTTTGAATACTCGAGTATTGAGTCAAAATACTTGAACTTGAAGCATCACACTCGTGTTGTGGAGGAAGTGTTGCCAACACTCGAGTGCTAGTTCTCAACACTCGAGTATCGGGCGAAGTTTTCAAATGAAAGACAACACTCGAGTATTAAGTGAAAGTGTTGACAACACTTGAGTATTGATTTTTGAATACTCGAGTATCGAGTTTCATTTCCTCAAATCACAACACTTTCATCGTAACACTCGAGTAAAGGCAGAAAAGTAACAACACTCGAGTATTATGTTTTCAACACTCGAGTTTTGTGACATTTCAAATAACTTCACTTCAAGTTTGTCTCTGAACACTCGAGTAAAAGTTGAAAGTATTCTCCATCACTCGAGTACAAGAAATGAAACACTCGAGTATTTATCCTATAATTCAAAATACTCTCTGATAAGACTCGAGCATTTTCAAAAGTGTTTATAAAACTCGAGCATTGATAGAAAACACTCGAGTATCTCTTCATAAATTCAAAATTCTTGATTAAACACTCGAGTACTATGAAACATCACTCGAGTAGTGTTTTACAACGGCTATTTTCTCTCTGACAGCTTTTCACATGCTCCCTGCACCTTTCCTCATTCGTGCTAACAACTTTTGAATCTCACCTGCTTTCATAAATGCAGAAACCCATTATCATTAAAAGAGAAAAAGTTGCTTACATTTATTCCAGACAGATTACACGAAGCCGCCGTCGTCATCAACATTCCTGATACGCATTAAATGCAGCATTAATGACAAAAGACGAAGATCTGGTTGAAGAGAGTAACGGACAATTAAATGTCTCTAACGGGAAAATTAATTACTCCTCAACTATAAAAGCCCAAGCATTCTTTGCAAAAGACAGAGAGAACAATTTTACGAGCATTAAAAAGCACTCAGCTACTTTCTCTGCGAATCATTAATATTACATCTGACCTTCATTTTTAGCTATTGACTCTTTAAGAGATTTTTATTCAGCTACTTCTTGCTTTAAACTAGTGAGATATTCAAGGTTGGGACCTTGAATTTATTGGGTTGAGAATTGATCAGAAAACAGAGAGTGTGAAACTCTGTTTCATTACGTATTGTAAGGGGGAGTGTGAATCTCCATTGTAAAGGCTGGTACGCCTGGTTTATTATTGATTAGTGGATTACAAAGCTCATAGGTGCTCTGAGGACTGGACGTAGGTCAGAATGACCGAACCAGGATAAATCCCCTTGTTCATCTTTCCTTTTATCTCTCGGTGACATTGTTCTTACTTTTGTATTTTAAGTTTTAAAATTTTTAAAGCGATCAATTCACCCACTCTTGGTCTTATCCTACACTAACATATTTTGTATTCATTCGAATGAGACTTTCTAAACCGTTTTCATTCACTCGGGATTTCCATATGGTTTAGAAAGTATAATTTCATTTACAAATTTCTATTTTCTCATTCGAATGAGCCTCATTCTAAATCGAATATGGGTCTCATTCTAAATCGAATAAGAGCCTCACAAATTTTTTTCTCATTTGAATGAGCCTCATTTTAAATTGAATATGGGTCTCATTCTAAATCGATTATGCCTTATTCTGAATCTAATACGCCTCATTATTTTAATAAGCCTTTAATAATTTTAAAAGTTTAAATAAAACTACAAATAGATATTATTTATATAAATGTATAAATATTAATATTTAACTATAAATAAATAAAACTTATAGTAATATATAAATATTATATATATAATATATATGCTATTTTTTAAAATTTATTAAATCTAATTTCGTAATTCATTAAAAATTTATAATTATTAAATCTAATGCTAAAAAATTTAGAATTTTTCATAATTATTAAATATAATCTAAATTTATTAAAATATTATATGATTTATAAAAATTTATCTAATGCTAAAAAATATATAGGAATTTTTATATTTTAAAATATAATATGATTCATTAAAATTTTTAAAATATATATTATAAAATTTATTAAAAGATAAAAAAACCATAGAGATCTTATAAATATAAATAAAAAAAGTTTTATTTAAGAATACATGGGATTAAAAAATATTATAATTTAGAGACTAAAATAAATCATTTCATTTTAAAAATATTAAAAATAAATGAAATTCATTTTTTAAATATTTATAAAAAATACATTACTTTTACACCGCACGGAAATCCGTATAAAAATTCGAGAAGTGTAAAAGAATTTCCATTCAAATGATGAGTTCCATCATTCGAATTAAAATATCATCTTCAATGCATGGATTAGATACAACTTTTACACTGTATGGATTTACATGCGGTGCAAAAGGTATAAGTAATTGTTGATATATTATATATAATTATATTATATTAATATTATTTTAGGCCTTTCACACAGCATGGAAATCCATGCGGTGTAAAAGGTGTAATGAAATATTATATTTCATTATATAAATTAAATTATATTTCATTTGTTTAAAGAAAATATATTTCGTTATTAAATATATTTTTAAATTTTATAAAATTCATTTATACATTTATAAATATATAATATATTAATGTAGTAATATATTAGTATTATATATAATTATATAACATATTTTTAATATTATTATATTATATTAATATTATTATATACCTTTAACACCTCATAGAAATTGGTGTAGTGTAATATTATATTTTCTTAATATAATTATATTATATTTCATTTATATAAAAGAAAAATATTTTATTATTATATATGTATTGTCAAATTTTGTAAATTTTTTTATATATTTATAAATATATAATATATTTATATAATAATTTGTTAGAAGAAAATTTATAGTTTTATATAAATTTTTAAAATTATTAAAATCTTATTAAAATATTTTATTAAAAATATAAGTTTTATATTTATATTATTAAATAATATATTTTAATAAATCTTATAATATATCTCTAATAAATCATATTATATTTTATGTTATTTTTCTTCAGAGCTCATTAGGATAGGTAAAAATGATGCCTTCATTCGAATGAACATAGATCTCTTTCGAATGAAAACAAATGTCCGTTGGTCCACGTGAAAAATGCTACATTTTATAAACTTCTAAGGTGAATCTGGTCTTAAAAAAACTTCCTTGTACACAGTGCTTCAATGTGTATACTTCCGTGGCAAAAATGCTTCTTAACCCTTATATTAATAAGGTTTGATATTTTTTGAAATTTAATTTGATATTTTCAATATATCGACTAAAACAAATAATTTAAAGGAAAAATTATATTATTATTAAAAAGTTTGAAATCTTCAAGAACCTAAAATTAATATATATAAATTCAGAAAAAAATCAATTGAACATTATATTAAATATTATAATAATATATATAGTTATTGTATTTTTGCGAAGTTCTTTAAAATTGGATCAGAAGCAACCTGCGCGCACACATGCACTTCTAAGGAAGATTCATGTAAATCCCACAGGCTTGATTTTGTTAAGAATAAATATCCTTAATTAGATTCTAGCATTCTGATTTTTCATTAGATTTCAATATCAAACCTAGTTTTTTTTAATAATACATCATGCATCTTAAGAAGAAGGTATTAACAAATAACCTTTCAAGGCGGGCTAAAGATATTGAAAAAAAAAATCTGTTTTAGGGATCAACTATATGGTTTAAATTTGTATCAATTAACTCTGTATGATGCCATATATCTATCTATATCAGTAATTGTTTTGATAAAAAGCAAAGGATGAAAAACCATTGATGTGATGTGATGTGAAACATTTGAATTGAAACGCCTGGAAAAAGCAAGGTACATGACGCAAACTGGTAATTAAACCGGATAAAGTAGTAGATCAAAAGTCAGATCATCAATTTGATAAAGAATTAAAAAAATTAAAAAATATACTTATATGATAACAGCAAATTCTAAAAAATAAATATTAAATTTCATTACTAATAAAATAACAATTACTAAATTAATTATATATTTATAACTTATCTATTATCAAACATTATTTACAATTTTAAAAATTCATCCAAACAAAATATTAAAATATATATGATAACAAAATATTTCTCCTACAGTCATTTAACATTTAATCTCTGAATTACTATTCACCAACATCAAAATTAGCATTAATATCATTTAAATCTAATTGTACTGAGACATTAGGAGGTGAATTTGCAGAAGAAAAACCAAAGATACTACAAGCAATATCATTAACATCATTCAAAGATGAAAGCAAATCACTAATGAACCATGGGACAGAGATAGAAAGCAAACTAACGTTCAAAGACAGAGCAAACTAAAAGCACCAACAATCATCAACAATCAAAGCAACAAAAAATATGCCAAAAAACTGAGTCACATTTCAACAACAACCATTTTCAAAAAACACCAAGCAAATCATTAGTAAAGCAAGCTCAAAATAGAAATAGAAGTAAGGCAAACTAAAATCGTGATCATTAACATTGAGATCATGAGTCAGAGGTGAAGAACAGTCAGTAAGCCATTAAAGTAGACTTGTAGAGACGAAGAATGCACACCCACAGAGACGAAGATGAGGGTTTGTGGAAACCCCAGAAATTGAAACAAAAATCACAAAGGGGAATGAGGGCATATAACAAAGCTGGACCAACAAATGAGGTGGAGGCAACAGAGAATGGCAAGACAGAGCTGAGGTCAGAGTAGCAATAAACGATCAACAAGGCGACCACCAACACAAGACGAAGCAATGACAGAGAAATGAAGATGCATGAATGGAGATGAAACAAGAAGATTTCACTGGCGCGAGGAGAAGTGTTCAAAAAGCTAGTCATCGACGATGAAACACGGCAGCCTGACAGAGGATGAGGAATGAGCTAGAGCATGAAAAAAATTTGGGGTGGGGGATTTGAGATTGAGAGTGAATGTAGGCTAGTGGGGGTCAGTTGGTTTTTAAATTTTAATAATTTTTTAAATTTGAATTGAAAATTAAAAAAGGACGAAATATCGTCGTTTCGTCCCTTCTCCTTATTAAAAAAAATAACTCGATTGACCTGTCAAAATCGACGAGTTAATCGAGTTGATCCCAGGTCACCGTAGGTCAAAACGGGTTGACCCAAATTGGGTTTAATTCTCAACTCAGACCGGATTACCAATTGGGTTACCGGGTTCTGGCTTGACCCGACCGGTCCGTGTTTACGTACACTAGAAATGGCTAACAAGAGCTACCAAACATGGTGGGCCAGGCCGCTCAAGTTGTAGAAATATAGCCCGTTGATTGGTGGGCTGGCCCGCATTCTTAGCTCTAGTTAAAACCATGCTTGAAAAAAGATGTTTTCAAGCATGTACTTAAACACAAGCATATAGTGTATTAATTAAATCTGTTCCAATTCTTTTTTTAAATAAATATGTTGGACAAAACTAGGAAGTTTGCAAAAATAAAAAATAAAAGTCTTAGTTTGCGACTTGAGATGTACCGAATCACAAGTATAGAGGCTAGGGGATTCAGGTTGTGACTTGGGTAAGCAAAGTCGTGACTTGGGTAAAAGAGGTTACGACTTTGGTGAGTTGGGTTGTGACCTGTGACCTCCATATTCTGGTTAGTGAGCTACATATTTTGATAAACCAGTTCGATGTCTAGTCAACCTTATAGTTGGGTTATACTCGGTCCTATCTAGCTTCTCATCGGGTCCCTTTTTTGGACCGGGTTTGCTTTTGAGTGAGACGGGTGCACTTCATTGTTAGAAAATAGCAATTTCTCAAAAATTCAAAATGATTAATTAGAAGCAATACACAATGTAAATATTTAAATCTTAATTCAGTATATTGTAAAGGATTAATTTATTTCATTAAACTGAATTCAAAAAATGATTAAATTATGGGTTAATATAATGTTTAATCAATCAAATTTACTCTTATTTTAATGTAATGCGTCAATTTTTTTTTTGTTTTTCGTCTGGTCTCCGGAGCTTCACCCTGACTAATCCGGACCTGACCCGCGTCCCGCGCCTGAATTTTTTTTTTCGCACCTGAAAATTTAATTCGTCAAATTTAAAATTGGTAGTTTTAACTCTTATATTTTATGGATTAAAATTTCTATTAAATTAATCGGATTACACAGTGACTTCGGCCCATTCATTATACGGCTCGGGCCGGGGGGACATTGAGGGTTTATGCGGTGTACCCAATGAACGTAGAGATGTTGGATCGTAGAGGCTAGAGATGAAGACTGTCGCCATCCCAGGAAATTTCTTCTTCGTTTTCACATGTTGGAAACTTGAGGCACCATGTGGCCCCTTGCATCGGAAAGTCTCAGTGCAAGGAAATCACGAGAAAAGGTTTCTGAGGTGCAAAATTTTGTGTTGGCATAACCATTTTCATTTTGATTATGCGCGACGGAAACTTGGGTTTTCCTCGCTCTAGTGTTTGGTTTGCCATAAATTGTCAATGACTTGATGCTGTAATTAGCTTCGAATCTTGATTCTGTTCACGTAGTGGAGTTATGCCTTTCGATTAGCATGGCAACATGATGAGGTCATTTTAATATGAATTTAATGTGGAACGTTAGTCTTATTAAAGGTTTTCAAAGTTCTCTGATTGCTTTGCTGTTATACCGCAAATCTTTAGTTAAGTGGTTCATTGAGTGTTATAAATTCGGAGTAAAATCTTTTTTTTTATATTGTTTCGGTTCTGGAGTGATATCCTTCAATGATCAAAGCAAAATGATGAAATCAGTTTATCTGAATTTGATGTAGAGTATTTGTCTCATACAGGTCTTCAAAGTTCTCTGATTGCATTGTTAGGACGTTATGAATTTTGTTGTTGAGTAATTCAACAAGTCATGATATTGGTGATTTTGAGCGATTATATTCTGTTTCAGCACTGCAGCGTTTCCCTCCAATGAGAAAACCAAAATGATGGAGTCTTTATACTCCGAATTTAATGGTGGAGCATTTGTCTCTCATGCATGCCTAAGTTCTCTGATTGCGTTGTTATATCTTGTCGATATGTAATTGTGTGCTTCAATAAGCCCTGACACTTTTCTCCCAGTTTCTTATGAGTGATTTGCACCCCTTTTATGTTCTCCTTGCGTGTTGTTTAGCGAGAAGGATTTCTTGGGCTTATATTATAAGCCACGGATCTTCAAAGGCAAAATTAAACCTCTATGTTTTCCTATGGTATATGATAGCAGAAGTTTGCTTACGAACTGCACTTGTCATTCCCAAATAAGTGAGCTTTTCTGATTTATTTTTCCATACTTTCTTTTATCAGCTAACTCTCTTCTTTTTTTATGCTGAAAATAAACAAGGATTGAAACTTGTCTTTGAAAGCAATGAAAGTAAGGAAAGAGAAGTGATGAGATTTAAGGTTATCTGGTTTCCTTGATAGTATTGCTGTTGCTGGCTTGATTAATAACAGTGGCTTTCCAATTTTCATACTACCCGAGGAAGCAGGGACGAGAAAGAGAACCACAGTTGTAGAAAGAGGATCTTCTAGCTCATCTCCAAAGTTGCATTCATCCTAGTGGCAGCAACATCTGCAAATAAACGGTTAATCCGAGTCGCGTCCGAAGACACTGTCCTCAAGAGCTATTCCGCAACTACCGGCAAGTAAGTTGTGGCACTCCCCAGGATTAAACGGATTCTTCCTGTAAAGATACAGGGATACAGAACTAGCGGAAGATAATACAACTCAGAAAGTAAAGTATGTCAGAGGAGGAGAAAGAGAGGTGTTAAAAACACTCCTTTTTTTTCGTCGTATCTTTTTATATTGTATTGCCCCCTTATTGCGTCCTTTTAATTATCAAAACTGTTCAGCAAATCCCTCGTAAAAACGCGTCAGACCTCAGTCATCAAAATAGTCTTAAATGCCTTCATAATAGACTTAAATTCCAAAAACCGCCATCAGAGAGAAATGCGTCATAGCCTCATTCCTGGATGTTTCTCTTTTCAAACCTTCATAATAGTCAAATGTTATCAAATCAATTTCAATTACGTTGAAAACATAAATGGCATTAACACAAATGCTTTTAAAGTGCCATCAACCAAATCAGTTTCAATTTACGTTGAAAACATAAATGGCATTACCACAAATGCTTTTAAAGACATTTAGGAAAATTATCAATGCTTTGATTTAACAAATAATCAATAGTGATTAAAAGGTAAATATTAATAGTAAAAATAAGTTTTTCAAATTTTAGATTCCACATTAAATGCTGAAACTCTTTTACTAAAGCTTTATTTATAAAAATAGTATTTTTATTTCCATAAAGCTTTTAATAAAGGGTGTCCAATACAAAATTAACTTGTATATAAAGGGTAAGAGAATTGTCGGATTTATCTCTAGTGGCCTTTATCATATGTAAGTTCTTTCCTCCTCTTAATCCCAAATAATGTGGGATTTTTCCTTTGACACACCCACACACAATATTTACAACACGTGAGATCTTGTGTAACTTTTTGTGCAACGAGTCAGATCTTATTATGTGAAGTTGAGTGTATGAATTCTATTGGTATAACCAAGAACACTTTCACAAAACAATTTTTCTTGCATACTTATTTAGAATTTCATAGAATCATTTAAAATAAGCTTATCAAAACATGGCAGTAATTCAAATTTGGTTACATGGATCTTGTTTAGTTGACCAGTTTTTGGATCTGATGAAGGACTTGTTTGTTTTTATTTCAATTTTTTTTCCTCAAAACAGTTTTGTAAAATTTTTCAAAAGCAAGTTTTGGGCAAAAAAAAACTGTTTGGTAAGTATCTGTTCTCTAGGGTTTTTTGGGGATTAAATCGGCCGGTTTGGTATAATTGTAAAAATATGTATTCAATATAAAAACTAATTGATTTTTTTTGAGAGATTTAAAAAGTTAATAAATTACTTATAACTACTATCATTAGATTATAATTCAAACAAGTAAGTTGGAAGAAATAATAAATATAAATGAAGTAATTTATTTAGTTTTTTCAATATCTCATAAAATTAATATTGATTGCAATCAAGCAAAAAGTATACAAGCAAATCGGGTCCTAAATAAACAGATTAAATTTATGCATAGATCACATAAAACTAGAAATTAACACGTATGAATACTTTTGATCTTAATTATAATATTTAGTTAATTTTTTGGAGAAAACTAAATAAGTCAAACTTTTTTTAATTATAACATATTCTAAATCATTTAGAGGTATCATTATTTTATATACCAATTTCTAAGTCATATAAATTAGTTAGGAGGAAAATGATAAATATATAAGATAATTAACTTTATTAATCTCTTTAAAAAAGTTAAGTGACTTGTATAACAGGTACCAAAGTATTAAGGGAGAATTCCTTTAAGGTCACATGCTAGCGAATTAATTACTCTAAAGTTTCAAGAGGTTGTTAATAAGCACCATTGACAAGTGAAGAAGCTATCATTAACAACCTCTTGGGATCTCAGAGTAATTAATTCCTAGCGCGGGACCTTAAAGTAATTCTCCCAAGTATTAACTATGGCCACTGTTTGTATATTGTATAGTTTTATATGTCAATATTCTTACCAGGAGAATTTGGAGATTAAAATTCATGTATTTTTTTTAAGATTACCCACAAAATTTGAATTACTTTATCATCATTAAAATAAAAATACTTTGTTTTTTATTTTTCCAATTGAAGTAGAAAATTTGTTTCCTTTTCTTTGACCAATGTAAGGTTTCGGATAGATTGATCAACCGGTTATGTCTTGTGCGGGTAAAATAAGTGCAAGGACTAATTCCTGTAATTAAAATACTTGTAAGAACCCAATAAAAGAAAAAAAAACCTATAAGGACTTGATTAAAAATCAAAGGAAATTATAAGGAAAAAATATAAAACTTTGCCATCAAATTATTTTTTTTCCAATTATGCTATGCTGACCAAACACAACAAGTTTTATAATAATACCATAATTGGAATAAAAAAAATTCCTTTTCTAATGCAGCGATTGAATTAATAAGAATCTGTTTTTTCACTTAATATATTGACAATTAAAAATAAGATTTGAATGGTAATTGAGGTAATTAGTTACAACTTGGTAAGATTGCAACGACCTAAAAAGTAAAATATTCATAGGCATAGATACAAGAGATCTGTAACCTCCTTCCTAATTCGTGCATATAATTAACTTAGAATTAATTAAAATGGATATAGAGAGTATTATAGAAAACCACTGACTTGTTTGTATATAAATATGATCCATTCTACAAGTAAAATTACACACATTAAAATAATAAATCACTTTGAAAAAGATAGCATTTCTCTATGAATTTGCAATACATGAAGAAACCTTATTTCAAGTTCATCACTCTAACCTTGCTATCATTTTGACAATGGCAGCAGCTAGTAGGTTAATCTCCCTACCTCTCCCTCCCTCTCTCTACGTATAGTTGCAATGGTACTAAGAGATTGAAATCCGTTTGAGAATAACTTTTACGGAGTTTAAAGCAAAGCCTAGGTTTTGGAGAATATTTTTTACGAATTTTGAGGTAAAATCTAGATTTTGAAAGATGATTGTGTTTGAAAAGTTATTGGCTTTTACGGAGTTTGAGGCAAAAAGTAAGTAGGAAAGAAGAAAGAAGAAAGAAAAAGGAAGAAAAAAATATGAAATATAAAATTTCTCAGGAGAGGTGTAATTTGATAAAAAAAAACTTTAAAAAGAGGGTTCGATATATTCCCCATCTTGGTGTTTGGGATGACATCCTAATTTAAGCTATGACATTGGATTGTGTGTGATCAAGTAAGCACTCAGCCCTTGGGTTAGAATGAGCCCAACCCTCTCCCTAAAATTTTTTTATCAAAAAATTGAATATTAATCCTATTTTTAATTTGAATATCACCCGTTCCAAAGTTACATAGTTTTTATGTATATATTAATTATATTGTAACATTTAAACCATAATCGGGTTGATTTTCATTTAACCACGGTTAAACCATTGACTCTTAATAGGTAGCTCAACTTTAAAAATTGCACTTTTGATCCTTTATGTTTAACATCGTTAGTTTCAATTAACGGAAAATATTAATTCATCAAAGCCTATACTCTACATTGGGGAGCACCTGTGAAACAACTAGTACTAATCCCTGTGGGACAGAAAAAATGCATCATATTGCAGCACTATGAGACTATATCAAAATCAGTGATGTGATATTCACTGTCTACAAAACCTTAAGTCATGGAGAAGGCTTCTCGCACCTTTGGTTTCATATTTTTTCTTCTTGCTGTTTCAACTTGCTACGGTATAGTTTCTAATCTTTGATCACAAACACACACACACACACACACAAAATATCTTTTTTAATAGAAGATGATTGTGTTATTCTCTTATTGTCCAATTCTGATATTTCCCTATTTATTTAAAATCAAATTTATTTTTAGATTCAACAAGTTTATAATTTGTTTAATCCTACTAAGTATATAATTAAAAAGAAGGTCCACTAGCTCCACACACACTTTCGATCTTTTTCCCATTAAAACTAGCTAGTTTGGAATTCTATTTGTTAAAAATGTTTAAATTAATTCTATCAAATTTTGCAGATCACATTTTTATGTTTCTCTGGGAGGCATGCATGAGCACAATTTTAAGGAAAAATTACACAAACAATATCATGCATAGCATGAGATAAAGATAACGTAAAAAATAGTTCTTACTTTTAATAATTAAAAATATAAAAGATTTTTAACATCTCACTTGTATAAAAATTCGACGAGAGAATAGTTAGCAATCCCCATCACCATTCTTAATTTTTGTCCACGCGTGTTGGTCAGTACATAACTGTAATGTGAAAATTTGATAATTGATGATACTCCCTCACATGCATTTTCAAAGTTAGTCATAGACTCATGCAATAAATGTGTGAAAACTACAACTTTCTTTTTTTTTAAACATTTTCCGATTGACTCACTGTTCAACATTAGATTTTCATAATAAAAAGTTAAAGTATACTTATAGTCCTTTATATTTGCATCAGGTTTCATTTTAGTCCTTTAAGTTTAAAAAGTGCACTTTCAGTCCCTCAAACTTAACGCTGTTAGTTTCTCTTAATGGAAAATGCTGACTCATCAAATTTAATCGATAACTGTGCAATAAAACGTTGATAAAGTATACTCATATTTTAATTATAATTTAATAATATAATAAATTTGATATTTTAAATTGTGTAAAATAAAAAAATATCTAAAAAAATCATTAAGTTTGATGAGTCAGCAATTTATGTTAGGAGAGACTAACGGCATTAGGTTTAAGGGATTAAAAGTACACTTTTTAAACTTAAAGGACTAAAGTGAAATATAACGTAAATATAAAGGATTAAAAAAAATAATCACCATACAAAACTTATGCAGAGGGTTATTACTTATTTTGGAGACTATAGACGCGTTAACGGCAAGCACAGCTTTTTTGTTTTTTTTTTTGGTTGACCCTGCTTAGAGCTTTACTGAACGCGTTTTCACACACCAGCAGCTCTGCTCAGACGTACCGTCACGTTGGTGAGAATGCTTTCCCCGATTAGCTCTTCCCAAACACCTCAAATATACTTTGTATAAGAAATAAAGAATGATGCGTACCTTTTACTCCTTGGTATTTTTTGTTGAGCTACAAATTTTAGAATGGATTTTTTATTCTATTCATTACACGTCTTACTCATAGCATCTTCACACTCATTCTTTCTCATGTCTTTTCCATTCATCCTCTCCATAAATGAAAGATGTTTTAAAAAAGAAAGTTGTACTTTTCACGTTGTTTCATATGACCAACTTTAAAAAGGCATGAGTGAGTATCATCAATTATCAAATTTTCACATTACTATTGTACACTGACCAACACGCATAAAGATCAAACACTTTGTAGGGAGATCATTAATGTTATGTGAAAATTTTGCTTAAACCCCCTTATGACACTATAAATACCAATAATTGTCGAGAGTTGTATGCCAACCATATGAAAGAGGCTTGAATATCATGGCCCGCTACGATCATGCTATTGTGTTCATTTTGATTTCCTCATTGATCACCTTACAACTAAATCCTTCATACACATGTGAAGCATCATTTGATGATCAAGATCTTTGCATTCCTAGTGAGCGACAAGCCCTTCTCAATTTCAAGTATCATCTTCTTGATCCTTCAAAAAGGCTTGCGTCCTGGTCTGACGGTAACACACATTGTTGCAATTGGACATTGGTTACTTGCGATCATGTAACTGGTCATATTCTTGAACTTCACCTCTCAACTCATTTTCCTTCCTTGTTCTGGGAATATGGTGCATATGAGGCATCAAGGTTTGGTGGCGAATTACATCGTTCGATACTTAATTTGAAAAGGCTAAGTTTCTTGGATCTGAGTGGCAACGATTTTGGAGGCATGCAAATTCCAAGTTTCTTTTACTCAATGAAGAGCTTAACATATCTTAACCTCTCTTATGCTGGATTTAGTGGAAGTTTTCCTCACCAGATAGGAAATCTCTCCGGTTTGCTCCACCTTGACCTTGAAGGTAATCATTTAATTGGAAAAATTCCTCCTCAAATTGGGAATCTATCAAATCTGCTCTATCTTGGCCTCTCTGGTGATTTTCAATATGATGTGGATAGGATGCCATTAATATTGTATGGAGAAAATCTTCAATGGATATCATCTCTTTCTTCACTTCAATATCTTCATTTGGATTCTGTTAATCTATCCAATGCACTTGATTGGTTGCCTCTTCTGCAAGCTCTTCCCTCTTTAACAGAATTACACTTGTTAAGTTGTGCTCTTCCTCACAATTTTCATTCAGCCACAGCCATCAACTTTTCATCTCTAATAGTTCTTGATCTTTCCTCTTCTTTTGTTTTTGGATCTCCTTCAATTCCAAAGTGGATTTTCCAACTAAAGAACTTGGTTTCTCTTATGTTAAGAGATAATCAATTGCAGGGTGTCATCCCACATGGTATTCATAACCTCACTTTGATTGAAGATCTTGATTTGTCTAATAATTTGTTTGATTCTTCTATCCCTGATTGGTTATATAGTTTGAGTCACCTCAAGTCTCTTGATCTCTCTTCGAATGGTTTACATGGAATAATTTCACATGCAATTGGAAACTTGACTTCAATGGTTACTCTTAATTTGAAATTCAATAGGTTGGAAGGGTCATTTCCAAGCTCTTTAAGCAATCTTTGTAAGTTGAAAAGTGTTTATTTCTCTAACAAAAACTGCAATCAACAACTTTCAGAGATATTGAACATGTTCTCAAAATGTGCTTCAAACACACTAGAAACTTTATTTATAGTTGGATTAAATATTTATGGCCATTTGACACCCCAGATTGGGATTTTCAAAAATCTTCGTGTTCTTTATCTTTATCACAATTCCTTAAAAGGCACACTTCCTATATCTTTAGGAAACCTCACCTCTTTGAATTATCTCAGTCTTTATGAAAATCAATTTGAGGGGAATCCTTTTGATGTTATCCAATCACTTTCTGAACTACAAGGTTTAGATATTAGTGATAATCTTTTCCATGGAATTGTAAATGAATATCACCTTGCTAATTTCACCAAATTGTATTTTTTCGATGCATCACGAAACAAGCTCAACTTAAAAGTGGCTCATAATTGGAAGCCTTCTTTTCAAAAGGTGGACTACTTGTCTATGATGTCATGGAATTTGGGTCCCCACTTTCCACCATGGATTAGGTCATTGAAACATCTTGATTCCTTGTCCATAGCTAACAACAACATCTCTGATTCTATTCCCACATGGGTTTGGGATGATTTGCCCCATGCTACGTCTCTTGATTTCTCAAACAATGATATCCATGGAGATCTTTCTTATACATTGAAGAATCCCATTGTCACAAGCATTGATTTGAGTTCAAATCACTTGAGTGGTCCTTTACCATACATATCGCGTCATGTGGATAGATTAGACCTCTCAAATAATTGGTTTTCTGGATCCATAGCCTCCTTCTTATGCCAAGAAAAGGAAGAGCCAATGATGTTAAAGTATCTCAACTTGGCATCAAATAATTTGTCAGGTGAAATACCTAATTGTTGGAAGATGTGGTCAAACAATTTAATGTTTATCAAGTTTGATAACAACCATTTCAATGGAAACTTGCCCTCATCTATTGGATCATTAACTTGGTTGAACTCGTTGCAACTTCGTAACAACACAATGTCAGGAAATTTTCCTGTTTGTCTCAAGAACAACACTAAATTGGTATTCTTGGATCTTGGAGAGAATCAATTCTCAGGAATCATTCCATCTTGGGTTGGACACATGCTCCCAAATTTGAAGATACTTCTGCTAAGATCAAACAAAATCAATGGTGAGATTCCCAATCAAATATGTTCTTTTAATTCCTTACAAATCTTGGATGTCGCACAGAACAATTTGACTGGACGAATACCAAAATGCATCAACCACTTGAAGGTTATGCAAGTGAAGAACACAAGCTTAGAATCATACATGCTAAGTCGAGGAAATAGAAGTCATGCTTATGTGTATATAATTAATGTGCTTTTGAAGTTGAAAGGAAGAGATGATGTATATGCCAGAGTGGGCCTCGTCACAAGTATAGATCTTTCTGATAATAAATTATCTGGCGAGATACCTAATGAAATTACATTTCTTAAGGGGTTGCATTTTTTGAATTTGTCAAAAAATGTCTTGAGTGGTAAAATTCCTGAAAATATTGGGGACATGGAATCATTGGAGTCAATGGACATTTCGAAGAATCAGCTTTGGGGTGAAATCCCATCAAGCATGTCCAATCTGAATTTCCTCAGCAAGATGAACTTGTCTTTCAACAATTTGATGGGGAAAATTCCAACAGGAACTCAAGTGCAAAGCTTTGAGGCATCAAGTTTCATGGCCAATGATCTCTGTGGCCCTCCACTACCAAAGAAGTGTGATGATAAGTACAATGTTTCAGACCATGACCATGATGACAGAGGGAGGGGAAATGGGATTGATTGGTTTTATGTGAGCATGCCATTAGGATTTGTTTTAGGATTTTGGGTAATAGCTGGTCCATTGCTCTTCAGTAGATCATGGAGGTATGCTTATTTCTGCTTTCTAGATCGCATATGGTACAAACTTCAATCTTGTTGGTGTACTTAAGTGGGAGAAGTGTGTGATCATAAGTTAAGGCTTTACAAGCATTATGTATGTTGTTGCTTCTACCTATTGTTGAATGAATTGGGCTTTTGAATAATTTAAGTTATGTTAGTATCATTCCTAAACTTTTAGCTAGAATGTGTACTATGTTGATAATGTTGTGCGATGTTGAATAGAATG
This sequence comes from Vachellia pachyceras, assembly GCA_025593235.1. NCBI lineage: Eukaryota > Viridiplantae > Streptophyta > Magnoliopsida > Fabales > Fabaceae > Vachellia > Vachellia pachyceras. Next base: position 22,727 of record JANTPZ010130917.1, read on the forward strand.
TTTCTAATTTTTGTGTTGTATAAAACTATATTTCATTTCTAATCAGACATTACAACGAACTAGGAGGCATCCTCCTTCATGATGTCCTCTTCATGACTAAATGGTGGAGTTTGATTGAAAACGCGTAAGGTAGCTTGTTGCAGTTAGGTTCTTTCTGCTAATATGGATTAATTATTGTTACTCCCAATATATGACTTTCATAGTGTCCTCATGCAGAAGAAATCCTTGGTGTTTTGCCCTTTGTCTAAGGAATGTTTGCATGCCTCCCTTAGTTGGATATGTGGTTCGGTTATACTAAAATTGCTCCGTTTTCAAAATTATCAAATTGCTATGTTTGGATTAATTTAACAGAGCTATTAAACTTGCTTTGTTTTTAAAATATTATATATACTTCTGCACTCTTCAAAATTTAATTGCGACAAACAATCTTGATACAAAATTGTTACTAAAATTGCATCTTAACCCTAAATCATAGGTCATGTAGTCTTTGTAAGATATGAAAATTCATAATTAATAGTAATTATTGGGTCCACATGAATGTAGCTCTTCTACAAGGATTTTTTTCAAATCTTTTCATGTACTCTCTCCATCTTAAGCGGCCATAATATATCTTCTCGTAGAACTAATTAATTATTAGTTTTTTCATCCTCCGCTACTAATTAGATTTTAGTGGGAAAAAACAACAGCAATTTTATCTAAAAAAATGTTACATATAAAAAATAATTTACAATCATTTTAGCATCATCTTCCATCTTTACAACTCTTAACACTTTCGATACAATATTAGTATTGTCAGGTAGCTTTTAATCTTCCTTTCTCTTTCTAAGTCATCACTATCTTGTTACTGCTACTCTCGTCATCACAGAATTTTTTGGGGAATATAATCTACATAAAATAACATTAAGGAACAATAATATTTTTTTTTATTATCTTGTTGAATGTATATGTAGGTGTGGGAGTAATTTTTTTGGCCAACGAGTGTGTGTAATACAATACAAAATTATGTTATAGTACGTCTCATTTACCAATAAATTATGAAATATGTAGCTTACCACAAACTTTATACAAAATACAAATTCACAACTTAGTTCAACAACATATATAATAAGGACATAGTTTTTATAAATTAACAGTATACTTGAGTCTTTTAGTTTTTTTTAGATGGAGTCTTTTAGATTATTTTAACAAAATATTAATTAATATATAAATTCAATACTTTTTAGTTTTATTTTTATTTTGAATTTAATGAGATGGTCTGAGCCCAATCTACTGAAAATGGTTAATATAATATTTCATCGTTTAAATTTGTCTTAATTTTGGTTGTAGTCTTTCAAAATTTTAAACAATACTTTAATTTTTCAAAAGGTAAAATGGTTTTAATTTTTATTAAATTATAAGAATCAATATTTTAAATAAAATGAAACTGATTAAAATTATTTTAAAAATTTTTTGATATATTATTCTTATTCATGACATTTTATTTTTTTATTTTAATTTAAATTAAATTAAAAATTTGTAATAATCATCATCTGATAAAAAAATTCTTGTACAAATGTTTAATTCGGGGTGTTTGTCAACATTCTATAATTACTTCTTGAAGTAACTTTCACATAAATCGAGATATTTACAGTTCTATGTGGTTTAGAGTGTCCGTAATGTATATTTAAACTGGATTCAATAACTGATCTCATGTTTGTTATATATGATTAGTTTTGATGATGTCAAATATAAAAGAGTAAAATTTTTTTATAATCCATATTGTTTTGTCAAATATAATTGAGCAAAAAGTTTTTACAATGCATATTGATTTTTACAATGTATATTGGTTAATCAATATTTGTGCATTCTTTTGAATGTTAAAATGTTTTAAATAGATGTTTTATCATTATATATTGATTAACCATTCATCTCAGCTTCATTTGGATACTCAAAACTAATTCTGGAAGTTAATGCTCGAGCACAAATTCAAACACTCGAGTATGATGAGTTTTCAGTGCTTCTTGTTGAGTTTTTGGGGTCAACACTCGAGTATTGGGCCATAATACTCTAGCCCTGACATCTGGGGAGTCAATACTCGAGCACTGGACCATAATACTCAAGTATTGGCCTCTTGGAAGTCGATGCTCGAGCATTGAATCTCCAATGCTCGAGCATCAGCCTCCTCTGTTTTCTGACAGCTTGACATATGTTTGGTATTTTGATCATATCTACTAAAATATTACTTCGATTGATGTGAAACCAATTTTATATGAAACTATACTCAAATTATGTTTCATAGACACCAAGAACAGCATCAAAGGATTTCAAATGAAGGAGATATAAATTTTTAAACTTGGTAGTCAAAACTGAACGCATTATTTCTGACCTTTGCTTATTGAATCTATCATAACTTTCTTTATATAATAGCTTTGAGACTTATTACTATTTCATCTGAAAATAGACTTTCAGAGCTTTCCATTGATATATTATTTACAAATTTTGGAGTTGAATTGAGAGAGATATGGTCATTGTAAGTTGAGCTACAAGCTGAATGCTCGAGCACTGGCACCTAATGCTCAAGTGTCGGGCCTCATAATCAGATTTTCTCCACAAAACATGCCAATGCTCGAGCACTGGCACCTAGTGCTCGAGCACTGAGCTCAAAAATCAGTTTTTCACACAATGCTTTCATTCAATGCTCCAGCATACGGATCAAGCACAGCCAGCACTCTAGCATTGACACTTAATGCTCGAGCATCATGCTTCTGAGACACAATACTTTCACAGAACACTGCAAGCATTGACTGCAAGAATTGTCAATGCTCGAGCATCAGGCCAAAATTTTTTACTGTTTACTCATGCTTCTTGAAAATGCTCCAGCAAACACTGACAGCACTCTTAATGCTCGAGCACCATGATCTATCACTCGAGTATTGAGATGTTTTGTTATTCTTTTTCTTAATACTTTCACAGAATGCTCGAGCAACCTTATCAAGTACTATCAATACTCAAGCATTGTTTTCCAATGCTCCAGTATTGAGCCTTTCACTTGCAAAATTCCTTTCTTTGCTTGAGCACTGACTTAAAGCATTAATTTTACTAGAAGCACTGTATTTTAACACTCGAATATTCTGATCATTTCTCAAATACTTTCATCTTATGCTCCAGCATTAAATCAAAACATTGAGCTTTTCTTTGAAACATACACTGCAATACTTGACTATTGAAGTGTAATGCTCGAGCACCACTTTTTCTCTGACAGCTGAAGTTTGTCATCTTCACCTACGCTCTGCCGAATATTTCCTTATTTACGTAACGACTTTTTGAAAATCAACTGCTCTCATAAATGCTTCATGCTTAGACTTATTAACATGTAATAAGCATATCTGAACATGTCTTTAGCATGGGCTCTCAACGGACAAATTCACAGACAACGTCTCTCTTCGTGCCAGAGCCATATAACGTAGAACTTTATACAACCTCATCCATTGAAGCAGAAGTGTAACGGAGCAAAACACTCTCTAACAGATTAATTTTCTTCAACAAACACTTGCTTCTTGTCAGGACTCCAACGACTATTCTTTCTCTTTCAACAAACAAATCTGTCAGAGCCGACCAAGTTTGAAAACAGAGCACAAGAGCCAAAGCTGAAAAGAAAATACAACACTCCTCTCCAACGGATATATTCTGCCAACATCTATAAATATGAGGAAGCAACAAACAGAAAAAAAGTGATGAAGTATATGAAGTCACCGAACACAAAACAGAGAGTATGGATTCGAGGAAATCGCACAACAACTTTAGGACTATTATATTATACTTCTCCATGAGCTTCAGTGTCAATACAATCCACTTCATAGAGTGAAGCATTTTCCCAAATGTAAGTACCCCAACCTTTGAGAGTCGCTTAGGATAGACCTGAGTGAAACAGAGCGTAACCTTACATGTAGTAAGGGGGAGTGATTGTAAAGGTTTTTCAAGTACCTATGTTATAAACTTTAGTGGGTTCATAAATGCCTGAAAACATTTATGGGGTTCTCAAGTACCCACCGTTATGAACTTGAAATAGCTTCACAAGTGTCTACAGAGAACTTGTGGTTGTAATGGTTTTCCATGTACCTGGTTTAAACTTGGATGTTATAGTGGATTGCAAATCTTAGAAGTGTCTGAGGACTGGACGTAGGTTAGAGAGGGTCAAACCAGGATAAATTGTTGTGTGTTTATCTTTAATTCATCTTCTCTAATTTCTAATTACTTCGTTTTTACTCAATCTGTTTTCATACTCTGTTTTGATCAACTTAATTTGAATGTTTTGATTAATTAAGTTTTAATCAGAAATATTTTTGTAACATCCAATTCACCTCCTCTTGGGTGCAATCATCCTAACAATGTTGAAGTCAAGTGTCTACCCGTTCTCCAAAAATGCAAGGGTTAGTAGTTGGATTTACGAATCTAACTATCTACCCCCAATGTTCTAGAAAAACTGAGGGCAAGTCTATTATGCTGATAGGTCTCCATGTGTCACCTTAAGAATCATCCTGCTGGACCTTCTTTAGACTTTCATCTGCATGTGAGCCCGCATACTTGGCCTTGACTCTATTTGGCCCAAAATCGTTTTTGGGCATATAATGTTATCAAAATATTACATTAATTATCACTTCATTTAAAAAAAAATTAAAATGTTAAGCAATGTTACCAACCAACTCAGAATAAGGGCACCTGTATCCAAATGTATATGTTGTCAAAATCTTTATAGAAGTTTTCATTGAGCTTCAAAAAGTAATCAACCAATTTGATCATTTTAAGGGTAGTTTGGTCATTTTAACCAAATTTTAAATGACAGATTTCTACCTTCTCTCTCATTTTACTTATTCATAGGACCTTTTGGGGATTTTCAAATTCAAGATGTGGTTTTTGGGATTTTCCCTTTTTCATATAATTATTTATTTATTTTAATTATAAAGGCAAACGCTTAAAAAAAACTAATGTGGGTATGTGCATCCGACAATATAAAGAATGATATGCCAAATCCGGCAATTTTCAAAATTTGAGTAAGTGAATATATATGTATTATTTAAATATTATAGGAGATGAGTACGGGTATATTTTGAAACTTAAACAAAAGTAAAATAAATATATCTATAACAATGAACTAAAATGTTTTTTTTAAATTTTTTTAGGTAGTATGAAAATATTTGGATGAGAAAAAATATAATAATGCAAATGATCGAATATGTTTATAATTTTTTAAGTATATCGATATCTGTATATATTATATAGCCACATAACAGCTACAAAATTGACTGAATTGCCCATAACAAGACCGACATAAATTCGACACTAGATGGCTGGGCGAAACTAGACCTGATTTTGATAACAATATTTACTTTTCATTCCTTCCTTTCTTTTTCTTTTTTTTTTCAAAATAAAAGGCAACGTCAAAACACACACAGATTAGCTAACTAAATTAAAGGAACTTCAAAATTAAAATCTTTCAAGTGTACTCTCTGCAAGAAGAATATTCACTGTGACAATATTTGCATCGTCCAAAGAATCAGCACAGCGATTGGCTTCTTTTGACATAAAGTCAAGTGTGATAATCGAATCATGTACTAAGTGATTGTGAATTTATCAAATGTATCCAACCATTAAAAGGATCGATGAATTTATCTTGTCGATTTGTAATTGTGTGCTTCAATAAGCCCTGACACTTTCTCTTCTCCCAGTTTCTTATGAGTGATTTGCACCCCTTTTATGCTCTCCTTTCGTGTTGTTAGCGAGAAGGATTTCTTGGGCTTATATTATAAGCCACGGATCTTCAAAGGCACAATTAAACCTCTACGTTTTCCTATGGTATATGACAGCAGAAGCTAGCTTACCAACTGCACCTGTCTTTCCCAAATAAGTGAGCTTTTCTGACTTATTTTTCCATACTTTCTTTTCCCAGCTAACTCTTCTTTTTATAAGCTAAAAATAAATGAGGATTGAAATTTGTCTTTAAAAGCAAGGAAAGTAAGGAAAGAGAAGTGATGAGATTTAAGGTTATCTGGTTTCTTTGACTGTTCTGTTGCTGGCTTGATTAATAACAGCGGCTTTCCAATTTTCGTACTACCCGAGGAAGCAGGGACGAGAAAGAGAACCACAGTTGTAGAAAGAGGAATTTTTTCGTTTTTGGATTTTCTATTGAACATGGATGTGAACATGGATGATGATTTTGATTCTAGATTAGAATGACAGAACCAAATTCCTCTTAATTTTTGTGAAATAAATTGTCAATTAATTATTTAGAGACACTTAAACTCCTTAGATATCGACCTTGAGATTGTGTCAGTATTTATATAACTTGAGTATTAAATTTAACTTTTAAACGAGATCAGTAATTTCCTTTAAAATTGGAGAAGTTATCCATACTATGAGCCAAAGAAGTTCTGAAACATACTATTCTGTGACTTTGATTGCCTTGAGCGACTATTGGTCGTGTCTATTTTTTCCCCCTGCAGGCTCTGCTTTTTCACATGTGTCTTGTTATATTGAACCACATGTAATGAAGCATTTGCGAATTTGATACAAATAATCCTTTGGACCAGACAAATTAAAGTGGTTTTCTGACTGAGAGTCCATAATCCTTTGAATTTTGGTTTATGCGAAGTTCTTGAAGTCCCTCACATCAGATTATCTTCCTTTTTTCTTTTATTTATTTATATTGGCAGCACTCGTTCTTCCTAAAACACTCAACTTCACCCGCTGAAGTTCTTGTGTCCGATTGGTATATTATATGATGTTTGATGTTTGTAAAGAATGAAACACTCAAAACTGTCCGATTGGTATTACATCACAGGCATTGATTTGAGTTTTGGATTTGATGAAGGACTTGTTTGTTTTTTTGTTTTCAATCTTTTTTCTCAAAACAGTTTTGTAATTTTTTTCAAAAGCAAGTTTTGGGTAAAAAAAAATCTGTTTGGTAAGTATCTGTTCTCTAGGTTTTTTCGGGATTAAATTGGCGGGTTTAGTATAATTGTAAAAATATATTATCTCTGGTATTTAATATAACAGCTAATTAATTTTTTGAAAAATTTAAAAATTTAAATAAATTACTAAAAAGTATTTATTTACTTATATCATTATATTATATATTAGATTATAATGTAAATAAATTAGTTTAAAAAATAATAATATAAATAAAGTAATTTATTTAGTTTTTTTAATACCCTATAAAAAGTCATCTAACTTTTATTTTAAGGACAAGTCAGTATTGATTGCAATCAAGAAAAAATATACAAGCAAGTCGCATCCTAAAGCAGAATGAATTTATGCATATATCATAAAACTAGAAATTAAGACGTATAAATACTGCTGCTTACTTTTAGTCTTGATATATATCAGTTAGCTAATTTTTGTGAGAGGATTAAAGAAATCAAAAAATTTCTTAATTATAACATATTGTAAAGTATTTAAATGTATCATTATTTTGTATGACAGTTTCTAAGACATGTAAATTGGTTAGAAAAAATAATAAATATACAAGATAATTGACTTTATTAATCTCCTGAAAAAGTTAAGTGGTTCTTATAATAAGGATCAAAGTATTAACTATGGCCACTGTTTATATATTGAATAGTTTTACATGTTAATATTCTTACTGGGAAATTTTGGAGATTAAAATTCATGTATTTTCTTTAAGATTACCCACAAAATTTGAATTACTTTATCATCATTAAAATCAAAAATAATTTTTTTTAATTTTTCCAATTGAAGTAGAAATTTTGTTTCCATTTCTTTGACCAATGTAAAGTTTCGGATAGATTGATCCACCGGCTATGTCTTGCGTGGGTAAAGTAAGTGCAAGGACTAATACCTGTAATTAAAAAAATAAGGGAAATTTACTGTTTTGTCCCACATAAGGGACTTATTTATTAAATGGTCCCAAAGTTTAAAATATTTAAAAAATGGTCCCATTGACAACACGTGTTGTCAATACAGCACATGGTATTGTCAGGGGTTGTCAAGTGACAACCCCATGCGCTGCATTGACAACACCTCGTGTTGTCAATGGGACTATTTTTTAAATATTTTAAACTTTGGGACCATTTGCTAAATATCTTCACTATATGGGACCAAATAGTAAATCTCCCTTAAAATAATTGTAAGAACTCAATAAAAGGGGGAAAACCTATAAGGACTTGATTAAAAATCAAATGAAATTATAAGGAAAAAAATATAAAACTTTGCCATCAAATTTTTTTTTCCAATTATGCTATGCTGACCAAACGAAACAAGTTTTATAATAATATCATAATTGGAATAAAAAAATTCCATTTCTATTGCAGCAATTGACTTAAAAAGAAGCTGGCTTTTCACTCAATATATTGACAATTAAAAATAAGATTTGAATGGTAATTGAGGTAATTAGTTCCAACTTTTTAAGATTGCAGTGACCTAAAAAGTAAAATATTCATAGGCATAGATAGAAGGAGATCTGTGACCTCCTTCGTAATTCATGCATATAATTAACTTTGAATTAATTAAAATGGATATAGAGAGTATTATAGAAAACCACTGACTTGTTTGTATATAAATACGATCCATTCTACAAATAAAAATAAACACATTAAATTAATAAACCACTTCTGGAAAAAAAAAATAGCATTTCTCTACGAATCTGCAATACATGGAGAAGAGTTCATCGCCATGACAATCCTTGTCATTTTGACAATGGCAGCAACAAGTAGGTTAATCTCCCTCCCTCCCTCTCTACATATATTTGCAATGGTATTAAATAATACTCACCTTGAATAAGCTAGTTAGACCTGTAATTCGTGAACCAATCTTCAAACCAATATGATCAAAAGTCTTAAAATGGGTCGACTATGTTGAATTTTATTTTTCTTCTTCATCTACTCAGCTCCAGACAATATTGTTTTAAGTTTGGAAAAAAAAAACAATATGTCACCTATAGTGTGTGGATATACCGGTAAGGATCATTGGCTCTTACAAATTAAAAAGAGAGTTTGATTCCCCATCTTAGTGTTTGGGAAGACATCCCGTATCTGGATAAACCATGTGACATATAGCATAAGCTCATCTTAATTTAAGTTATGACATTGGATTATGTGTGATCAAGCAAGCGTCCTAGCTTTGGCTTAGAATGAGCCCAAGCTCATCCCTAAAAATTTTTCACCAAAAAATTGAATATTAATTCTATTTTAATTTGAATATCACCCTTTTCAAAGTTATACATAGTTTTTTTATGTATACATTAATTAAATTGTAATATTTAAACCTAATTAGGTTGATTACGGTTCAACTACGGTTAGACAACTGACTCTTAAATCATCGTTTGAACTTAATTTATGATCGATCCATTTTTTATTACCTTGATATTTGTACATGTTTGTGTGGATATGATGTTTTTCTAACGTATATATGGTGCATTGTAAAAAATGAAAAAAAGTTCCATTGAAGCAGTTGAAGGAAGAATGAGTGAAGATGGTTTTGGGTTATTGTGCCCGTTTAGAAAATCGTTGGGAGAATGCATTTGTGTTTGAATAAACGTTGAATTTAGAGTGTATTTATTCTGCCAAAAAGAAATTTTTTTACTCAAAATATATTTTAAAAGAATGAGTTATCAAACGTTGAGTTCGCCTGTTAACGTACTTTTGGATTTAAAATGCATTTTAAACCTAAAAATGAGTTGCCAAACACGTACATTATCAAGTGATCCATAATATGACAACATTCCGAGCCAAGCATCATGTTTTATTGGAGACAATTGCAAGACACTGAGCCCTCCTACTTGCACTTCTTAACGTGTTGAAGGCAGATATAAGTGCTATTTTTGATCTCTCATTTTGCTTATACATCAAGCAGAAGTATGTAATTAAGTTGATAATTAAATAATAATTCAAAAAGTTCTTATTTATTTCTTTCCTTTTCATAGGGAAAATCTCGAAAACTACTTCTTTGATTGGGAAATCACCAAAAGGTCCCATGAATAAGCAAAATGGTATATGAGAGAGAAGGTAGTAGGGCTGAGCAAATATACCTGGAACTGCCCGTGACCCGTGAAACGAACCCATTTAAACTCGCAATGACTTAAACGGGGCGGGGAACGGGTGCACCCACAGGGTGCCCTGTCCCGCCCCGTTTAACCAATAAAAAAAAGCTTTACTCATTAGTCAGTCACATTCACCTCACCGATCACTCAGCAGTCAGGCAGAGACACAGACACGCACACTGCTTGACACACACACACGGCTCGACAGACGCAGTGATAGAGCTTCACTTTAGACTTCACTCTCTCGGTCTCTCACTCGTCTTCGGTCTCTCTCGACTCTCACTCTCTCAATCAGACTCACACGCACACTGCGTCACCGTCGCCTCCCTCTCTGTCTCTCACTCCGTTACACTCTGTCTCTCCGTCGTCGAGTCGACTCCAACTAACTAGCTCTAAGTCCTGACTCGACTTAGGACTCCTCACCAGCTGCAGCCTCCAGCTCTCCAAGTCCCAACTCGCATCGCATGGTTACAGCTCTCCAAGTCCCAACTGAAGTCTAAACAAGATGATGGATCAGCAAATGTTTCAAATCCCTAGTGAATCAACCTCATCAGGAGGGGGAAAGAAATCAAAGGCAGAAGAAAAATTTAAAAGCTCAGAAGAAGTCGCATCAACATTTGGTCCAGACATTTTTGAGAAACGAACCATATTTCGTAGACAAAACAATCAGATCACCAAGTGGATTGATATGAAAAGAACATGAGGATGATGAACAAGAAAAATACCTCCCCAACGAAGCAAAGAAGCAGAAGCTAGAGAGCAGTTTTGAGATCCTCCTCGATGAAGCCATATTTCCCTTAGGTTGTTCTTACTGGTAGGTATGTGTGTGCGTGCGTGTGTATATATATAATATTAAAGTGTTGGGGATAAAGTTTAATGAAATGTATTTGCAAATTCATATTTCGAATATCTTATTCTTATCCGTGACTTTTAAATAATTTCAAAACTCAGTTTCCTTTCTTCCTTTCTTCTTGCCTTCTTGATTATGTTTGCTGTGAAGCACAAATCCATTGATTCTGGCATTTTGGCGGTGCGTTGTTTTGGGGGGGTTGGGGGTCACGGGTAACCCGTTACCCGTGACTCTCCATCCGTTAAGACCCGTGCCCATTGGCACGGGTCTAAACGGGCTAGACCACGGGTACGGGGTGCCCCGTACCCATGGTCACCTCAATGGGCGGGACACGGGGTGCCCCCGAGGCAGCCCCGCCCGCCCGTTGCACACCCCTAGAAGGTAGGAATTTTGCATTTCAATATTTATGGAAAAAAATTAAATTGACCTTCAATAATATAACAAAATTATAGAAGTTATCACTGAATTTAAAAAAGTGGTCAATATTTTAAGCAATGTTATCAGCCAACTCAAAATGAGGACATCTGCATCCAAATGGAGATGTTTGTTTGATCAAATTTTTTGTGAAGGAATACTTGAAAACAAAATTTGCATCACCAACAATAAGAAGATGGATAAAAAGACTAAAGAATCTAGCGTATGACATATAAAAATGATTATATTGATGAATTGATGTGAGTACAATGAAATCTGAAAAAATGAGAGTGTGAATAAACTTGAAAGTAGTTATGTGTGGTTCAGAGTGCCCATAATGTATACTTAAACTGGATTGAATAACTGATCTCCCGTTGGAGTCATGTGTCTACTTGTTCTCCTAAAATGCAAGGGTTAGTTGTCGGATTTACAGATCTAACTATCTACCCCCAATATTTTAGAAGAACTGAGGACAAGTATGTTCTGCTGAGAGGTCTCTGTGTGTCACTCAATAATCATCCTGTTGGACCTTCTTTAGACTTCCCTTTGCATGTGAGCCTGCTGATTGGGCCTTGACTCTATTTGGCCCAAAATTGTTTTTGGGCATATAATGTCAAAATATTACAGAGTTGTCACTTCATTTATAAAAGTTGTTAATATGTTGAGTAATGTTGTCAACCAACTCGAATAAGAGCATTCGTTTCCAAGTGTGTATGTTGTCAAAATCTTTATAGAAGTTTTCATTGGACTTCAAAACGTAATCAACCAAATTGATCATTTTAAGGGTAGTTTGGTCATTTTAACTATATTTTAAATGACATATTTCTACATTCTCTCTCATTTGTCATTTTGCTTATTCATAGGACCTTTTGGGGATTTTCCAATTCAAGATGTAGTTTTTGGGATTTTCCCTTTTTCATATCATCATCATCATTTATTAATTTATTTTTTTGGTAAATCATTATTTATTTATTTTAATTACAAATGCAAGAGCTTAAAAAACACTAATGCGGGTATGTGTATCCAACACTATAAAGTATGGTACGCCAAATCCGGCAATTTTCAAAATTCAAGTATGAGTATGTGAATATATATATATATAGATCATCTAAATATTTTAGGAGATGACTACGGGTATATTTTGAGTTTTAAACAAACACTTCTAAAGTAATATAAATATATCTATAACAATGAACTAAATGTTAGTTTTTTTTTAACGTTTTTAGGTAGTATGAAAATGTTTCGATGGGAAAAAAATATAGTAATGCAAATGCTAGAATATGTTTATTATTTTTTAAGTATATCGATATGTGTTTGTATATTATCTAGCCACATAACAGCCTCAAAATTGACTAAATTGCCCATACCAAGACCAAAATAAATTCAGCACTAGATGGCTGGGCAAAACTAGACCTGATGATTTTGATAGCAATATATACTTTTCCTTCCTTCCTTTCTTTTTTTTTAAATAAAAGGCAACGTGAAAACACACAAAGATTAGCTAACTAAATTAAAGGAACTTTAAAATTAAAATCTTTTAAGAGAATGAGTCTGTACTCTCTGCAGGAAGAATATTATCATCCAAAGAATCGAATGTGATAATCGAATGATGTATCTCGAGATTGTGAATTTATCAAATATATCCAACCATTAAAGAGGATCGATGAACCTAAGACGGCTATTGATGCCTTGCAATGGCTCAGCGCAGTAATTAAAGTTAGCAGTTATGAAGAAGAACAAGAAGCATCCCTCACGCTGCTGAAACTTGTTTTCCTATGACCGATGGCTTCGATTGCTTACCTATTTATATCTATGGTTCATTCTTTAGTATCTATAAAAATTTGCAACCACTTCTTGTCAACCCAACTTCGCCCCATTTTTATTTTTATTATTTGATTCAATATTCAACTTCAACCCCATTTATTTGATGCAAAGTTGAAAGAGGAGGTTTCAATTTATAAGATAAGAATCATGCTGAAATATGCTTTAGCAAGAGAAAGAAATAAAGAAGATGAAGAAGTTTTAGTGTTTATAAAAAAATTTAGGAGAAAAATAGGAACTTTAGCTAGGAAGAATTTAGTATTTTCAAATTTATATTTTATTATTTGGACCTTATAAATAATTACAATTTTTATAAATATCCGTTTACTTGAATGGATATAAGTAAGTAATGATACGTGAAGTGAGAGAGATTAAGTATGTTGTTATATATAAGGATAATTTAAGCATGGGGGAATTTCTGCGACACTTAGAATAAAATGCAAGACTTCGATGAGAACTTTAGGGAAGACTGGAACCTTGACGTAATTGATCATATTTTTTTTATTTCTTTTACGTTTTCTTCAAGATTTACATCCATATCTTCAATAATTCAATATTTTTAAATATATCAATATCAACATTTATCCATTTATATAATCAATTTTTTATCTAATTTATCTTATCAACGTGATATTTTTACTACAATAAAAAAACTAAAATCATTTCAGTAAAAAAATGTAATAACATTTATGTTGTTAGGCCATATATATATATATATATATAGCGAATGCTAAAGTGACTTAATTGCCCCTGCCAACATTGAACTAATGGCCCATTTGGTTAAACGTAAGAAGAATGGACGTGTTAAATAATATAATGAGTGGCGTGATGCTCTTATGACTCATAGAATTCCACTTTGTGGTATGAATAGTGTGAATGATCATATGGCTCATAGAATTATACATTATGGCATTATATCCTTTAAACTTCCAATTAAAGGGTTTTAAGTGTATGTTCCCTATAATCCCCAATTGTACCATTAAGTTGTTTAATGTCATTGTGTAATGTGTATCAATGCCTTGAACCCATATAAATAGGGACAATGTACTAAGCCAATGTGCACATCAAAGTGGTAAACAAGAATACACCATTTTTCTTCCTTTCTCTCAATCTCTTCTACTATTATCTTCTACTCCTAAATTCTCTATTTTCATAAAACGTTATCAGCGCGAAGCTCCACCAAGGGCGTATTTTCTTATCATCGTTTTAATCTTTTTCTTGTATCTTCTTTTATCTTATCTCTATATAATCTATCAATGATAATCTTAGCCATCATATGAAATTCAAGGTGATATTTCTTACCGATTGTTTTATATATCGGGTTTCATGGCTACAATTGAAGATTGTTTTCATTATTATATCTTATTCTAATCCTCTTTACAAGTTATTTATATTGTTTTGATATATAAAGCATATTTGAGACCTTAATTTTTCTTGTAGTATTCTTCTTTATATTATGTTCATGTAATTATTATTTTCATATTTGCATTGTCTATATTTATTTCATTGTTCTTGTACTTTATATTTTCCCCATCTCTACTTTCAGTTCCAATTTATTTTTCACTCTTTTTCTTCATTATTCATTTCATTATGGTTATACTCAGATCACTATCACTTATATCAATATATGTATATCACGCTATTGTTCACTTTATTGTTAATATTGTTCATTATTTTCTTTATACATGTTATTTATATTGTGCTATTTATTTATATTATTACATCTATACATGTTTATTTATTTATTGTTTATTGCATATTTATTTATATATACATTTATTTATATTGACATGTATATACATATATATTTCCCTAACTCCTTATATATTTGTCATCCTGTTTATGGATATTTATTTCATGTTGTTACATTATGTTATTTATTCACGCTTCATTTA
>JANTPZ010130922.1:0-10264 GCA_025593235.1 Vachellia pachyceras
TTAATCTTGCACGATGTGCTTCATACGCCGGACATCCGACGGAATTTAGTTTCTGTACTGTGTCTCTTAAATTATGGGTTTGACGTGAATTTTCATGGTAAGGTTGCAGACATTTTTAGCAACAAGACCTTTTATGGTTCGGCTTTCGTTTCAAGAAAATTCTTTGTAATGGATGTTATTGGTGATTTTAATTTGCATAACTGTTTTGTTGGTTTTTCAAATACAATTGTTGATATGAATGTGTGGCATGCTAGACTAGGGCACATAAGCCAGAATCGAATGATAAAAATGGCAAAGGAATGTTTATTAGGTGATATTCCAAACATGGAAATGTCTTTATGTGAAAATTGTTTAGCCGGTAAAGCAATTAGAAAACCTTTCGGTACAGAAACTGGAGCAGAAAATCCATTAGACTTAGTCCACTCTGATATATGCGGTCCCATGAGCATAAGGGCAAGGCATGGAGCTTGGTATTTCATTACCTTTACTGATGACTTTTCGCGGTATGGTCACATCTATTTGATTTCACAAAAGTCTGAAGCACTGGAGTGTTTTAAACAATATATGAACGAAGTAGAAAATCAAGTAGAACATAAAATTAAAGTATTACGTACTGACCGAGGTCGTGAATACTTATCCGATCAGTTTAAACAGCTCTGTGAAAAGAAAGGGATAATTAGACAGCTAGCTATCCTTGGCACCCCACAACAAAATGGTGTGTCAGAAAGAAGAAATAGAACTCTTCTAGACATGGTTAGGTCAATAATGGCTCAAGCAAGCTTACCTATTTCATATTGGGGAGATGCTTTATTAACAGTGGTCTTTATACTTAATCGTGTACCCTCAAAAGCAGTCAGTTCCACACCCTATGAATTGTGGATGAAACGCAAGCCTGATTTAAATATCTTAAGACCTTGGGGGTCGGCTGCATACGTTCACGATGATTCCCACATGCATGGGAAATTGGGTCCAAGAGGAAAGAAATATATCTTTATAAGGTACTCAAAAGAATCTAAATGATACGTTTTCATTGGGGAAAATGAAGATGGAACAATGACTGAAATTGAATCAAGAGATATTGCATTTTTGGAAAGTGAATTTCCTGGCAGAGAAGAAATAGATCGAACAGTATCTCTTCATGAGAAAGAACAATAAGGTAGTGCAGATCGATCTAATGATCCCCAGTCGTCTCAATATATCGATCTGAGTAGGAGATTAGAAGGCTCAGAAAGGTCTTTATCGAGACCGAGACAAAAGAAACGAAAGAGACAAGAGGTCTCTCTAAGAAGGAGTGACAGGGGAAATGTATCCAGGAAGCACTTCCCAATAGAGGGGGAAGCACTCATGGCCACCCCGGATGAAGATGATGAGCCACATTCTATACATGAAGCCTTGTTATGCCCTGCCAAGAATGAATGGAAGAAGGCAATGGAAGTAGAGATTGATTCAATGAAAAAGAATCAAATCTGGGAACTCATTGATCTACCAAAAAGTCAAAAGGTCATTGGGAACAAGTGGGTTCTCAAGATAAAAAGAAAAGCGGATGGATCAACTGACAAGTATAAGGCATGTCTAGTAGCGAAGGGATACACACAACAGAAAGGTATCGATTACGATGACACCTTCTCACATGTTGTACGCTTTAATTCAATAAGGCTAATTCTGAGAATAGTAAATAGTTTAGATTTGGAGTTACATCAAATGGATGTGAAAACTGCATTTCTAAACGGAGACCTGGATGAAGAAATCTATATGGAAAAACCAATAGGTTTCGTAAGGAAAGGTTCAGAGAGCAAAGTTTGTAAGCTCAGAAGGTCCATTTATGGATTGAAACAATCATCCAGACAGTGGTATTTGAGGTTTCACAAGGCGATAACCTCATATGATTTTAAGATGATTGAAGAAGACCACTGCGTCTATGTTAAGCGGTTTGATGATAACTTTGTGATGTTGTCATTATATGTAGACGGCATACTATTGGGCGGAGATAACCTAAATTCGATCTTAGCCATTAAAGGATGACTGTCATTGAACTTTGAGATGAAAGACATGGGAGAAGCAGAGTACATACTTGGAGTTACAATCCAAAGGGATCGCTCAAAAAGAGTTCTATCTTTTTCACAAGAGAATTACATTAAGGAGATTATCTAGCAATTCGATATGAGTGACTGCAATCCTTTAGATACCCCGGTAGCTACTAAAGTTAGCCTGAGTCTTGAGATGTGTCCCAAGACTGAGTCAGCCAAGAAAAGAATGGAAAGAGTTCCTTATGCTAGTATCGTTGGAAGTCTAATGTATGCAATGATGTGTACAAGATCAGATATTTGTTTCACAGATGGACTGGTAAGTAGGTTCCAGTCAAATCCTGACGGACAGCATTGGAAAGCTGTGAAAAGGATTCTGTGATACTTAAAGGGCACATCGAATTATGCACTAACTTATTAAGGAAGCGATCTATGGCTCGTTGGATACTCCAATGTTGATGTAGGTGGAGAAGAGGTTGAACAAAGGTCAACTTCAGGTTATACTTTCTTGCTAAATAATGGTGCCATAAGCTGGAGCAGCAAGAAGCAGACGTGCATAGCCCTACATTCCATGGAAGCTGAGTTCGTAACCTGCACTACAGCAGTGTAAGAGGCCATATGGTTGAAGAGATTCATCGAACACCTTGGATTTGGGAATGAGAGTATAAATCCTGTGTCAATATACTGCGACAACATTGCAGCCATAGCCTACACGAAAGACCCAAAATCATAGCAAGACAAAGCATATTGATATTAAGTATAATTTTGTGAGAGATTATGTAGCACAGAAAGTGATTAATGTACAACACATATTGACCAAGATTATGGTTGCAGATCCCCTGACTAAACCAATAGCTAGAGAAGTGTTTGAGAAACATGTAAGGGCTATTGGTATGTGCAAAATGTAATCTTACAAACACTATGTATTGAATTTATAATTAAAGTATGCAATTATTCATCATTGATTTATGTGTTTATGTACAAGTATAAAATGTCTAGTATGTTGTACAGGCATGTGAGGTATGCTCCCTCACACGAGCTACCGCCTTTGATACTCAGGAGGAGTATGCAAAGATGAGACACTTGTATTCACCAGTAAGGCAGCAGGAATGCTGATATGGTAGAGAAGAAATACAAATTGTGTCACCTCGGCAACTGTGTAGCATGTCGGGATGAGATCCAATGTATATAATTATAAAACAAGGATCGAATCATGGGAACCCGGTCCCATGATGCCTGTTACCAGACAACAAATTCTTCAATACTGACGTCATATGAGAATGAGACATAGAAGAATTTGGGTTTAGATGTTGAAAACATCTAGACTAAAATTATGTACGGTGTTGATAGTAAGTATTAAAACGACGTACGCTCTTATAGTATAAGAGAAACACCGTAGCATGTGATTCATACCACATGTGTTATAGAACCGCAAAAGGGAAGCAAGTGAATGGATCCCTGCTTCCTTGCTGTGTGAGTCCCAAGAAATTAATATTTCTACTTATGTCCTTTGACTTTGACATTATCATTGAGGTATACTTCAATGACTGCTACCTTAACGTACATCATACTATCATGATAGATGCAATACAAGGTACTATGTTAGGAAAGCGGTTGATATATATCAAAATGATATATGGGCGAAAGGAAGATTACCTGATAAATATGCAACTATGCTAGTGTCTGTGACATGTCCCTTATGATATCAACTTGGAGATTTCATAAGTGTGGACACCACGCATACAAGAAAGATGATCTAAGTCTTATGTTGACTTGGGAGGGATTAGATTCATCAAAGTAAAAGTGTATTTTTGGTTAAATCTAGGATATATGAGGCATAATAACTAGATTCAATCTACATGAAGAAAGATTGTCTTGTGCTGGTCCTGTGAAAGGGATTTCTAGCACAAACATCTAAAAGACGTCATGCTCATGCTGTCACGGCAAAGCACCCAGTATGAAAGAAAGAAGAGAGAAGGATGAGGCCCACGTTTCGTAATCCACCAAGTGTGAGTGTGAGATGTTGGAATATGGGCCACCCTTGATGGATTAGGCCCAAGTCCATGGGCTAGGTCAAATGTGTAAACATGAACCCTAGTGGGAAGCTATAAGAGGGAGGAAGTGGTTCCCTAAAGGAGGCAGACATAACGCAAGGAGAAAACGAGTCTTCTCTATAACCTTTCCCTATCAGAGAATCCTCTCATCTCCTCTTGCCTTCGGTGCTTTTGCCGTGTCTTGTGTTTGGATCCACCATTGTGATCCGAATTCCGCATGGGTATCTACAGATTCGTAATTCGTCATCTCCAGGTACGCCCGAAATCCTTCAGTTATATTGGAGACGAGTCTTGTACTATAAAGGCAAATATGTTGCATGATCTATGAATAGTGCATCTAGCAATATATTTTATATTGAATATTGAATTGACATCGATATATCTTCATATTGATTTTTAATATTAAAATTAAGATATGCAATAATTCTACGTTAGATTAATTTTATATATTCACTAAAAATTAAAGAAGCAAATGTAGCTTGATTCATTTTAAATAAGGTCTTAAGTATGAGTATTGTGAAAAAAATCATGCTAAAAGAACTTGGCTAAAGGCTTAATTTAGCAAAGAAGTTATTTGCCAGGAGCACCTAGCACAATTAACTATTTAAGGGTGTAAATATAACAACAATTAATTAAAGATGGTGGAAATTTAGCAACTATAAATTAATAAGGATAAAATTTGGTAACGTCTGTTAACCTTCCCTTAACTCCATTATCCAGTTAGTATATTTTAGAGTCTAGGGTTCTATTTTGAGATCGTTTAAGTAATTCAAACCGCTCTTTTTTGCTTAATTTCTTAGTAAAAGTTGTTTTAAATAATTTTTTTCTTTTTAATAGTAATCAAAACTATTCCATTTTGCTTAAATTTTTTTAAAATAAGAGAAACAAAAAAAGATAAGCAAAAACAGTAAGAAAGAAAATAAGCAAAAGGAGTAGTTTTTTTTTATCATTAGAAAGATAAAATTATTTAGAACAACATGCATGAAGGAAATTAAGTAAAAATGAGTAGTTTTAACATAAATGATCTAAAAACAAAACCATAAATCATAAAAATAGTAAAATATGACAGCTGGTTAACAGGGTTATGGAGAGTTAACGATGTTGCTAAATTTATACATTTATTAATTGATTTTTGTTAAATTTAAATTCTTAAAAAGTTAATTGTGCTGGATAGCAACTTTCATAAAGGAAATTGAGCAAAAAAAGAGTAATTTTAATTACTTAAATGATCCTAAAACAAAACCATAAACCATAAAAAAAGTAAAGTATGCCGCTAGTTAATGGAATTATGAAGGGTTAACGATGTTGCTAAATTTGCACATTTATTAATTGATTATTGTTAAATTTAAACTTTCAAAAGTTAATTGTGTTGGATTCGCTTGTCAATAATTCCGTTACTAAATTTGCATATTTACCCAAAGAGCTTCCCCTATTTGAAACCTAACAGTATTTCCGATCCTTAATATATGAGCAACATAAATAATTTGAAGAGATTAAAGCAGTTAATCATTTATAACAAATGAGTTATTTTTCCTAAAATACCATCATTTATCGTGATATTTTTCAATAGAAACCCTTTAAGAATGCAATAAACACTATGGTAGAAGGGGTTTCCAATGCCTGTTTATTGAAATGGACGTGAGAAGGCTTCTTCTCACGTTTGTTATGTAAGGGACGTCAAACATGAATAGTTCTAATATCTCACAAAGAGATATCCCAAAATATTAGACTTCAAAAATGCCAAGTAAGAAAGATACATTGTGAACAAAATTATAAATTTGAGAGATTAAGAGAAATGCTCTTATATTTAAAATCAAATTGAACCTTTCAATTAGCTTTTATATTAATGATATGTTAGTATTGCTCATACCGACTAGAATCTCACAAAAACAGGAATAATTTTGGATTGAAGTGCATTTATCATGATGAGATATTGTGTGACTTTTTGACAACACGTTTGCCACTCCTAAAAGCACGTTCAATAGTGTTTTTTGTAAAACGACATAATCTCATCCACATATTTACCTCGACTTGTGTAAAAGTACTTCTTCACCGATTTACCAAACGGACCCACAGACGAAGATTCCTTTGAAGAGAAAGTCACTGTAATTTTAAAAAAATTAAAAAATAAAAAATAAAAAAAAGAGACTATCATCAAAAGTAAAAGTAGAAAGTGAGATTGATAGTGATAATATTATTAATAATCTTAGCGCATAACAATTCATGTAAAGATAATTAGTGCAAAAAAAGCTGAGGTTATGAGAGATTAAGAGAATCTAATTCGTACCACGTTGAAGCTTATATTCAAAATAATTAGTTAAAAAGGAAATGGTAAAATAATAAAGCACTTGTAGCATTATGTTTAGCTTATGGAAAAGAAAAGAATATGTTGAGTGGAGCGTGATGATTTGTACTAACCCCCCAAAAAGTTCCTTATAATCTGTGATATGCTTGAAGTGATTTCATTAAGCACTAATGGGCAATGGCTTGAAGTACATGGCCTTTCCATCCTAATGTACTTAGTTGGTTCCTTTGGAAGCTTCATAGAATTTTAGTAAAATTTAAGAAAAAATGATTTTACAAGTCCTTCTCTTAATTCTTCTCCTTTTACAAAAGTCAATACTAGAAATCTCTTTTTATTTGTAAGGAGGGTTTAAGTTGTAAGAAGCTGGGATATTTCTGTAATTTTAACAAAGTTTGGGTCATTTGTGCAATTTAATTTTTCGGGATGAATGCTTGTTTAGATTGTGAACATGGAAGGGCAGTTTGTATAATTATTGCAAAACAGGTTTCTTTAAAAGAATTTAAATTTTTGTTTACAATAAAAAGGAATTCTCTATGTAACTTGAAAGAAAAATCTCTGGTAATTTAATGTTTAAACAATATTCCTCCACTTAATTTTAGACAACAAAAAGAGACGAAAGCTTGAAGCTGAGAATAATTGTTTTGACTATGAATAGAAAACCCATACATATAGTTTAGTATTTTCCATTTGCCTCCACTTTCTTTATTATTTATTGTATACTTTCCTAGAAGGTTCAAAGTCCTCATATTTTTTAATGAAAGAAGCAGAAAAGTAAAGCCATTTAAGTTTACAATGCAAATATTGAGACACTTTATTGGCATGTTTCACATTAACAAAATACTGATAGTATTTAATAAAGATCGTGCAAATGAAATCTCATAATGGTTAGGAACTCTAAAACCTCAAAATCGAGTCTTGCATGTAGAAAAAAAAAATTACGTTAGGAAGATTAAAAAGTTGGTTAAAATTAATTAAGGATAATATGTAGAAAATGCGGCTTACTTTTCAGGAAAACCCTCATCGGGTGATAAATTTTTCAAATAGGTTAAAAATGACTTCTTAGATTGCACATAGAGGGCTTGTTTGCCAAAGTGTTTGAAAAAGTCAAATGTACATTCAACAGTATTTTTCTGTAAAACAAGATAATTTCCTTCACATATTTACCTCAACTTATGTAAAAGTATTTCTTTAACGCATTTTCAATGGGCACAAAATTGGGGTTAGACAAGAAGTTTAAAATCACGGTCTAAATCAATTATTTTCCACTAGTGTTACGGAAAGAAATTAAAGTGAGTAAGTGGATAATTAATGCAACGAAACTAACCAATAATTAATGAAGGCAAAAATAGTAAAAGTTTCAAAGAGACTCTTAATATTTTTTATGAATAAGATATCGTTCCAGAAAAATTCTTATATATAAGATTGGAAATAAATAGTATTAAATAATGAACGGTTTGTTTAAAAGAAGCATCAATCAGTATTTTAGTTGGTTAAACCATACTTTTAGTCATTTATGTTTACTTCGAGTTTCATTTTAGTCCTTTAAATTTAAAAAATGCAGTTTCAGTTTTTTGAACTTAACGCCGTTAATTTCTTTTGACGGAAATTGCTTACTTATCAAATTTAATTAATGACTGTACAATAAAACGCTGACAAAACATGCTCACATTTTAATTTTAATTTTATAATATAATAAATTTGATATTTTAAATTATGTAAAATAAAAAGATAACAACGTCAAGTCTGATGAGTTAGCAATTTTCGTTAAGATATATTAGCAGCATTAAGTTTGAGGAACTGAAAGTGCACTTTTTAAATTTAAAGCACTAAAATGAAATCATACGCAAATATAAAGGACTAAAAATATAATTTAGCCTATTTTAATTTTAAAAGCAAGATTTGAGACACTTTTTAGTGATATGAGTTACAGGAATAGGTGTCTCCAGATAATTAATATCACTTACTAGTTACTCCCTCAAGACCACACCTTATGCAACAATTGATCCAACTCCAAAATTTTCATTTCTTTTGGAGTCATCCGATTCCGATAACTAAGCTTAAAACTAACCCCACAAAAGGAGGGCAAAAAAGACATTAAAATAAGCTCTAAAAATTAGAGAATGAAAAGAGTAGGTCCTTAAAGAAATACAACAAACCAGTAATTTTACTTAGTTTGTTTTTTTCTCAAAGACTAACTTAAGCATTCATTAACTTAGAAAGACCAACAACAATTTAGGAAACGACCAGATTGGCTTTGCTTGGTTTATTAGTTGCATTGAAATTCCCCTGGAAATCATCCAAATTCCAAAGCCCATCCCAGAAAATCTCTTCATTATTTAAGGCTTCTGGTGCAGAGTAGAAGCAGCCTTGTTCTTCTGAGGTGTTTGGATAGAAATTGGCCATTGAGTATAAAGAAGAAGGCACTTTGTAATCATTATTGCTAGTGTCTTCAAGTAAGGCCATGATACCTTTCATGTCCAACTGTAATTGCTGCTGTTGCTTTTGTTGTTGTTGAAACTGTTGTCTTTTCAAAAAGCGATTTTTCGCCTTTTCTGCGGTATCAGTAGGATTCTTTTCCTTCTTCTTGAAATGAGTTCTCCAATAATTCTTTATCTCATTGTCTGTTCTACCTGGCAAGCTCCTTGCAATCGTTGACCATCTGATTTTTTATAAACGAAGGGAAAATTGGCACAGAGCAAAATTCACCAGTTAAACTTGAGAAATCGTCATATGAGGGTATATCTGTATGTTGCTACACATATAACTCATCAGTTAAAACTGTTGAATCATTTTAGAGAACTTCGAGAGAGAAAACCCAAATGATAGAAATAGAAAAAGACACAAAATATTGGATACGAGAGTCCCTTAAACTTGTAAATTACACTTCACTTTTAAGGTTGTGACGTGGGATTCGTGACAGAGTACAACACATATTTTCAGGAGTACTGGGGTATGATATAACTGGCAAACCTTGCTGCACTTTTTTTGTCCTGAAAGATGAAATTTCAAGAAGGAGGAAGGTTGAAAATTGTTTACCTGTTTCCCCACCTAGCATGAAGCTCTATGATTATGCTCTCTTCTTGTGGTGTTATCTGACCTCTCTTGAGGTCAGGTCTCAGATAGTTCACCCACCTCAATCTGCAACTCTTTCCATTTCTTTTCAGCCCTATATATGAACAAAATTGAAGTCCAAACAAAACCAAAATCATCAATCACTTACCCATCAAAGATCTAAGAAGGGAAAGACGCAGAAAAAAGATTATAAAGAATGAAGAATGACGTATGAGTCACACACACACACACACACATGTATGTAATTACCTGCAAGTCTTGAAACGGAGTTCCATCTTCCTTCACCATGCATTCTGACATACTCAATAAGAAGTCTGTCTTCTTCAGTAGTCCAAGGCCCTTTTCTCCAACAAGCTTCTTCTTCTAATATACTCCAACAGCCCATATGGCTTCCCATGCATATGATTAATCCTTGGTACAACTTTATTGTAATAAACAAGAAGGAAAAAGGAAGAAAGAAGTCTAAGATAGATAAAAAAAGTTTGTACGACTGTCTTCCAAATTCTGTTGCACTGATTTGAGATTTGTGTTTGCAGCAGCATATGCATTTATATGCCTGCAGCTAATTATTCCTGGTTAGCTAACCCAGCTTGATTATACAGCAAAAATTACACTCAGGACACCTGTATAAAATAATACTATTACTTAAAGATCTTAAAAATTAAATATTTGAGAGAGAGAGAGAAAGGATACTTAGGATAGTATTACTTGCTTTTCGGAGTTATTGTCTATATATGTGACAAACTATAATTGATAGGCAAAAGTATAATTTATACTATAACTTCACAAAAAGGTTGTAGTTTCATCCA